>JBBPNY010000915.1:0-10565 GCA_038091165.1 Rubroboletus pulcherrimus | reverse complement strand
CAGTATATAGACAGAAGTGTAGAACTAAGCTCCCTAGCTAGTTCTACGCAATATACCGCGTATCTTCTGGCGTTCCCACTTCCGGATCTCTCTGAGACTACAAGCTACTCTAGAGTGCTTGCTGCTATGTTCTTTGTTAGACTACCTATCCAAGCATTATGCTAGGAGAGCAGTAGTGTCATAACAGGACCATTCCCGGTAGTTGGGAGTATTTGATGATTCCATGAATGGAATTGTGCGTTGGCATAGAAAAGAGACTAAATTGTCTTCCCCTTCACTGGTGAGGCGCTTGACATCTTGTTCCGATGGAGGTAGGCCGCCAGGGATGTTAGGAGTGTCAGGTGCTTTAGGTGCAGGTTCTCCAACTAGCTTCTTCCAGGAGGACTCTTTTTCGATGTCCTTAACCTGCTGTAACGGATGTCGGTCACCATAAATATTTCTGGGGTGGTTAGGAGCTCAGCATGTACACTCAGAGCATCGCAACAGAGGTGGGACAACTGGAGGTGGGTGTGGTGCCCAAGGAGGTGTCCTGGGTGCTGGAGGCTGTTCTGGTTCAGGAGTCTTGGGACATGGTTCCAGGGTTGGAACCCTCAGAACTCTCAGAACTCTCAGAAGAGGTTGTTCCAGGTTGGAATTGGAATCATCAGAACTATTGGAATGGTTGGAATGACCATCCGAGTGTTGGTGGGGATTTTGTGGTACATGACTTATAGGCTTGTGAGGCTGAGCCCCTGAGTATCTTGGGAATAAGTGCTCATCAAATATGGCATGTGCAGACCGGAATATGGATCCATTAGGACACCAAAAGATGTAGTTAGCATCATTTTTGGCTGCTACACCAAAATATATCATTAGTTGTGATTTAGGCTGCAACTTGCCTTGGTATATCTCATCCGGAATGTGCACATAGGCACCACATCTGAAAACGCGTAAATGATCAATGGAAGGTTTCTCCCCCTGAAGCATTTCATGGGGGGTTTTCCATTGGAGCCAATTCATTGGTGTCCTGTTATAGACATGAGTTGCATGGCAAAGCGCAAACTCCCAGTAAGAGTCAGGTAGACAAGCATGAAGACACATTGCCTGAGCCTTGTCCATAAGGGTGCAGATTAACCGCTCTGCGCAACCGTTTTGCTGGTGTGTGTAAGGGGCAGACTGATGGATGTGAATTCCATTGTCATGGAGGTATTCAACGAATGCCTTCAAGGTAAATTTCCCTCCAGCATTGGACCTGAAGCCTTTGATATTGGCATTGTACTGCGTATGTATGTACGAGAAGTGTTACGATGCTACCGCACCGTAGGTTCTGGACCAAGGTGAAGCGTACAAAGATACTAGTAGCTGGCACTCTGAAGTAGCCAGGAGACTTAGGAGGAATTCCTAACAGGCCAGAAGATATGCGGTATATTGCGTAGAACTAGCTGGGGAGCAAGTTCTACAATGCAGGGGTTTATATAAGTTATAGGATCGCGGACAGACCAAGCTATGCACGATAGTAGGCTAAACTAAATGGGGTTGCACCTCAAGGAAGCTGGTAGGCATGCCATGAGGCGATGGGATCAAAGAGGCAGTGCGGTTCCAAAAGGAAGAGAGGAACTGGTCTAAGGGTACATCAATGGGGGGGGGCAGTAAAACTGCCAGGGTGAAACAGGGGAAAGAGGGCTGTGTAGATCTTTAGGAGATCGACACAGGAATGGGATAGTGGTCCAGAGTAATGGTATTACTTGTCCATGAGGTGGGAAATGAAGGCCAACGTTCTAATGTTGTAAGTTAAATGGAATAGGAGAGGACCGAACCGTTGGTTTGTAACAATAGCCCCGTTCTAAGGTGGGAGACACTGTACTCCGAAGATACTTCCTAGAAGTTGCCATTGTAGGCGTCGCGGTCAGATTCTGGGTTGTCCTGGAACGGACAGCTGGAGGCGAGATGACCAGTCTGCTGACAGAGGGAGCAGCGATGATGGGGACAGTCATACTGCGGGTGTCCAGGGGTGGCTTTGTGACAGTAGGGGCAATGGTAGGGGGGGCAGTTGGGATGGTGATGTCCTGCCATTCCACAGTGGTAGCACCGAACAGTTCGTCGGGTGGGAGGTTCCGAGGGGAGGGTGGGGGGATTGTGGAGGGATCCTGGAGAGGACTGCTTTGATGGGGAATAAGGGGGATTTATCGCCTCCTGGGCGAGCATGGTGGGAAGACTTGTTTTTGCTTTGGTTGAGAGTGGAAGCGAAGGTGGGCCTGCGTGTGGCACAGGCGGGGTCGGAGGTAACTCTGGGGGTGAGGAGGAGGAGGGAGTGTTTCGGTTATAGTTGTCGTGTTCAACTGGGGAGAGGGTTGCGAGGAGGGTTGCGAGGATGGGTTGGACATCATCTGGGTTAAGCTGGTCCACCACTTTCCCAAGACCTTCGTGATAGAAGAGGTCGAGGGTCTGGTGACGTGCTTCTGAGATGGACTGGGTGAGTGCAGCGGCGTACATGGTGGGTTGCCCGACCGGGGCGAGGTTTTCTTGGACATGGCAGAGGATGGTGTGGGTGTGGTAAAGTTGTCCCAATTGGACAAGGCTTGGGTTGTGGTGGTAAGCGGAAGAGGCATCAAGTAGACAAACGAGGGTAGAGTTGTCGAGGATGGATGCATAGAGGGTTCGTCCTTGGGTAGGGGGAAGGCGGTTGGAACATAGGGGCGAAAGGGGTTCAGGGGAGCGGGTGGAGGAAGAACGGATGGGTGGCATGAGGGGAATACCTTATCGTCAAAGGTAATGGGTGTTTTTATACTTGGCAAGGATGTCTGGGGTGTTCTCAAGGCTGAGTTCGGCTTCCCAAGTGCTTTCTGATAGGGGATAGCCTTTCCATGCCACGAGGTAGTGGCGGCGTTTGGCAGTGCCCCAGTGTTTAACGATATGGCTGACCTCGTATTCTTCCTCAGTGCCAGTAAGCTCTGGTGGCGGTCGGGGGAAGTTGGGGCCGTGTTCATCGGTTTCAGTGTAAGGAGTCAGGAGGGAGGCGTGAAAGACCGGGTGAATCTTCCAGGATGGTGGTAGGTTTGTGGCTTCCAACCATACCTTCTGTCTGACAGTAAAGGAGGTGAACTTGTTATGAGACCGGTTGGCCATGACCGGTTGGGAATTGACTAAGGCTGATTTGGCTTCTTCTCGAGCTGAGGTAAGTTCAGAAAGCCGGTCCGCTAGGTGGGGAACAAAGGTTGGACCGATTTTAGGGTAGGCACAGGGTTGGTATCCCATCATAAGGGAAAATGGGGATTGTTTAGTGGCAGAGTGAGTCATTGAGTTGTGGTGAAACTCCGCCATGGGAAGGAGGTCGGGCCAGGACTCAGGTTTTTCCTGGCAGAAATGGTGTAGGTAGGTCTCCAGTTCTTGGTTGACGCGTTCGGTTTCTCCGTCTGTCTGGGGATGGTAGGTGGTTGAGAGTGCGACGTTGTAGTGGAGCAGTCAAGATAGTTTGAGGGCAAAGGTGGAGGCGAACTGTGGGCCTTGGTCGGAGATGATCCGGTCGTGTAGTCCAAACCTAGGGAAAACATGTCGGTAGAAGAGATTGGCCACATCGGCCGCCGATACCGTTTTCGAGCAAGGGATGAAAAGTACCCCCTGAGTAAGGCCGTGGTCCACCACAACCAAAACAGAATCAAGATTACCGACCGTAGGGAGGCCGGAAATTAAATCCATAGTGAGGTGTTGGAAGGGGCGGGTGGCGGTGGTGGGGACCGGAGTGAGCGGGGGTCGGGTGGGGTGAGTGTTAACCTTATGTTGCTGGCAGATAGCGCAGCCAGCAATGTAGTGGTGAATAAAGGTGGACATACCGGGCCACCAATAATCGCGGGAGAGGAGGGCGAGGGTATGAGCGGCACCAGCGTGGCCACCATGGGGAGCGTTGTGGATGGAGGACACCAGAGGTCCTCGGCAATCATCGGGAATGTAGAGCTGGCCTTGAAAGGTCAGGTTGGTACCATCATAGGACCAATCGTCCGGGCGGGCATGGGGAAGGAGACTGGTCCCGAGGGACATTGCGGTGAGGGCATTAGCAACGAGGGGATCCTCCTTGGTAGAGGAACTGATCTTATCCACAATCGCGAGGTCGAGAGATCTGGAGAAGATGGCGTCGGGGAGGAGTTGAGTAGCTGTATTGTCATTGGAGGTATCGACAATATCACGGCGGAACAGGGCATCGGCAGGGCCCATCTGAGTTCCAGGGACGTGAGTGAACGTGAGGTCGTAGTCCTGAAGGAACATTTGCCAGCGGGCCTGGCGGCGGGAGAGCTTGCGGGGCTCCTTGAAGTAAAGGAGGTTTTTGTGATCAGTGAGGATGGAGACAGGGTGGTTGGTACCCCAAAGGTACTGTCGCCATTCCTCAAGGGCGAAGATGACTGCCAGGAGTTCGCGGTCGTAGATGTCGTAGTTGCGTTCGGCCAGGCCAAACGACTTGGAGATGTAGGAGCAGGGGTGGAGGTCATCATTGGTATCCTTCTGCATGAGGACGGCTCCTGCGGCGGTCAAGGAGGCGTCAGTCATGACGTGGAAAGGTTTATCAAGGTCTGGGGTACGGAGGACCGGCTGCTTGAGGAAGGCATTCTTCAGGGTACGGAAGGCGCGGTCCTGGTCGGTTCCCCATTGCCAGATGGCACCTTTGCGGGTAAGGTCGTGAAGGGGGCGGGTGATGTCAGAGAAGGCAGGGATAAACTTCCTGTAGAAGTTACAGAATCTTAAGAAGGATCGTAGGGCAGAGACAGTGGTGGGAGGTTTCCAATCTTCGATGACAGAGAGCTTGGTGGGATCCATCTTGATGCAGTCGTTGGAGACGACCAATCCAAGATATTCTACTTCAGCAAGGTTGAAGTGGCACTTCTCGGGTTTGAGGTAGAGGTGCTGTTCTCGGAAGCGTTGGAGGACCTTAAGAGTCCGTTCATGGTGGGTGGCGGGGTCAGACGAGTGAATGAGGACGTTGTCCATGTAGACGACTAGCCAGCCTTCGGCGATATAGTCGGCGAAGGCATCGTCCATGTAGGCTTGGAAGGTAGCCGGTGAGTTGCAGAGGCCAAAGAACATGATGGTGGGTTCGAAGAGTCCAAATGGCGTGACGAAGGCTCCTTTCCAGCAGTCTTCAGGTTTTGATCTGGACGTTGTTATATCCCCACCACACATCAAGTTTGGTGAAGATGGACGATCCCTTTAATTTATCGAGGAGATCATTAATTCAGGGAAGAGGGTACGCATTCTTGACAGTATGTGAATTGATGTATTGGTAGTCCTGGCAGGGACGGAGTTTTCCATCCTTCTTCTGGACAAAGAAGAAGGGAGCGGCTTGAGGTGACTTGGACGGCTGGATCTTCCCGTTGGCTAAGTTTTCGTTGACAAACTTTTGGCAAGCTATGAGTTCTTCTGTGGTGAGGGAGTAGTTCTTGGCTCGTTTGGGTACGAAACTAGGAAGGAGGGTGATTCCATGGTCGAATGGCCTAGGAGGAGGTAGTTCTGTCTCTGCTTCTTCTGCGAAGACGTCCATGAATTGTTGGTACTCCTTGGGTACCTCCGTGATGATGTGTTTGCTTTCTTGAGCAAGGGTGGTGGAGAGGGTGACCTTCTGGACTTTTTCAGGGAGGGTGTCAAAACGTTTGAGCCACCGGGTGGCCCATTTCTGTTCAGTGTCGAGGTTGAGGTACCGTAGGAGGTACCGTTGTCCAAGGGCTTCTTGCCCGCTTCATTTACGAGGGGCAGTTTTGGCTGAGACTGTTACTCTTCTTGTGAACCAGTCGATGGTGGGGTTTCGTTCCTTCAACCATGACATCCCGAGGATGATGTTCTGGTGTTTGCCGCTGGAAAGTATGAGGAAGTCGCGATCTTCCTCGTCGTCATCTACCCATATGTGGAGCCGGGTTTTGAACTTAATCTCCCCCATTCTGTTCTCAGTTCCGTCCGCATTGAAGGCCTGGCAGGGTTGAGAGAGACGGGTGAGGGGAAGATTGTGACGCTTGGTGAAGGCATAGTCGATGAAGCAAGTGGTGGCTCTGCAGTTGACGAGGGCAGGGATGGAGATGACATTCTGGCTGGTGGGAGAGGAGAGGGATAAAGGAACGAAGACTGATTTCTCTTCTTGTGGTACGACGACCGTAGGGATGGAAGGGGAGTTGTCAATCCGTGCTAACTCGCGTTCCCAAGAGTCTGGGTGAGTCCTCCATACTCGGCGAATTTGTTCCGCCTTTTCCAGAGGAGTCTTCCGGGTTTTCTTGCCAAGTTGTTGTTGGAGGGAATGGAGGATTTCGTTGCGAGAGTGGGTTTTCGAGAGAGTAGCTAGGTAGGAGTCGAGCTTGTCGACGACTGGGGTGGTCTGGATTGCATGAAAGTGCTCTTCCCAGGAGTCTGGGTAAGTTTTCCGTAGAGAGCAGATAAGTTTCACTCGTTCGAGTGGGGTTTTCCTTGGTTTCTTACTGAGAGAAGGAGGGGTGACTGGGGTGATTTGGACGGCACGGAAGTGCTCCAAGGGTGTTGACTGGGTAGTCGTCCGTCTAGGTGGGTGGACGAGTCTTGGTTGGTGGAGGTCTTTTAATACCTCGTATTGTTGCACCTGAGTGCTGGCAGCCGACTGCCATTCCTTTACCGTGGAAGGTAGGGTTCCTGTAGCCAAGTCAGAGGCTAGATGATGGGGAAGTCTGGCAACATAGGAGTCACACAGGACCTCTTCTTGGTCGGTGTTGGAGAGTCCGGCGAGGAGGGCGAACCGGTTGTTGTAGTTATCGAGGGACTTAACTGAAGTGGTCCCCATCCTTAGGTTCTCTAGTTTTCTCCGTGCATTCCGAGTTGAGTCCGTAGAGGAAAAGGTCGCTTTCAAATGTTCCTTGAACGTTGACCAATTCCGGTGAGTGGCGGGACTGCTAGCCATCATGGTGTAGTAACCTTCGTCAAATACCTGTCCGTGTCCTTCTCCCATAAGAGAGAGAGTGATGGTGACGGCCTCTCCTTCAGCCATCTTTCCTTTCCTGAGCTGGTTGTAGGCCTTCATTGCCCCTAGCCACCAGTTGGCATCCTCGATCTTCCCCGTAAAGTCCTTGGGGAGTGTGTCCTTTCAGATACCTACCGGGCCAACAGGACCATATCCTGTTCTAGTTTTCTTCAAAGGTCCTGGGCCCAGTTGGTTGAGGAGTTTCCACTTTGAAGAACCTGACGGCTGAATGGTGGTAGTAAATGATCGAGGATATTTTCTTGTCAAGCTTTCTCATACTGCTGGATAGGAGCAGCAGCCCTTCCGACTCTGGGTAGAGGTTGAACTGCCTGCCCTCGGCCGAGAGGACAGGATCCTTGGAATAGTTTCCGTTGGTACCAACATTGAGAGCAAGAGCTAAATAGCAGTCGCGATGTGATAAGCTAGTTCTTTTCTTACAACGGTACCGCACCGTAGGTTCTGGACCAAGGTGAAGCGTACAAAGATACTAGTAGCTGGCACTCTGAAGTAGCCAGGAGACTTAGGAGGAATTCCTAACAGGCCAGAAGATATGCGGTATATTGCGTAGAACTAGCTGGGGAGCAAGTTCTACAACGCAGGGGTTTATATAAGTTATAGGATCGCGGACAGACCAAGCTATGCGCGATAGTAGGCTAAACTAAATGGGGTTGCGCCTCAAGGAAGCTGGTAGGCATGCCATGAGGTGATGGGATCAAAGAGGCAGTGCAGTTCCAAATGGAAGAGAGGAACTGGTCTAAGGGTACATCAATGGGGGGGGGGGGGCAGTAAAACTGCCAGGGTGAAACAGGGGAAAGAGGGCTGTGTAGATCTTTAGGAGATCGACACAGGAATGGGGTAGTGGTCCAGAGTAACGACTTGTCCACGAGGTGGGAAATGAAGGCCAATGTTCTAACGTTGTAAGTTAAATGGAATAGGAGAGGACCGAACTGTTGGTTTGTAACAAGAAGAATTGTTTGGTGCTCTTAAGAGCTTGATCTTTTGATCGCAAACATTGAACCCATGCCATAGAAGTATAGTCATCATAAAAGACGATGGCATATTTAAACTTATGATACGATTCCATCTCAAATGATTTGAGATCTGAGTGAATCAGCTCAAACGGCACGGTTACCTGTTGCTCAGTGTGAGGAAATGATCTGTTGGGTTGTTTGCCTAGCTGGCAACCAGTACAAATTTTATCTTTCTTCAGGATCTCCACATCAGGGAAATCCTTCAAATGCTTTCGCGCTGCTTTGATGACTTCTTTTGACGGATGTCCTAAGTGGCGATGAAGTAACTCATAATCCACAGAGGCCATTGTAACACATGTGGCTTGTGATTTGACAGTAGGAGCATGCATCCAAAACATAGTTTCGGATTCATGGGAATGAAACGACAATACAGTTTGTTTGATGCATTTATCATAGAAGTCAAAGTGGCCTGGGCCAACTCCAATGGTGAGGCAGCAATCTCTGAGCAGAGTGCCCATAGAGATTAGTTTTACGCCACAATTGGACATATAGATTACTGGCGATAATCGCACATGTAAACCCTTGAAATCAATGACAATGGTGCCTTCACTGAGTATGGGTGCCTTTCCGTTCGCGGTATGCAAGAATCAAGGCTCAGGAAATTCCATATATTCTACAAAATCCTGTAAGTTGTTGGTGAAATGTGACAATGCCCCTGAATTGAGGAGCCACATGTCAGGTGGTGGACGATGCTCATGAGCACATTCCTTGCCTTTGCCGGAGACCTTAGAACAGTCATCACATGATGCAAATGGCAATGGTAGTTCTATTTCACTACAGACTACAGACAAATACAAAAGTGTATTTTTAATCTGTGGCAAAGGTAATCACTCATCAGCATCTGAGTGATGTGAGGAAGGTGATGGTACTAACCAAGAATCTGCACCAAAGTCAAAGTATTGATTGAGGTAATCATCCTGATCATCTTTGCCCAGCGAGACAACATCCTCATTGACCTCCATGATGGAAGCTGCTTTGAAGGCAACATCTTCGAGCTGGTCCTGGAGTTGTCGGGAAGAGGAGGGGATGCCTCCTTCCCAATAGACATGGCGGTTAGCCACTGGGTCCAGAGTGCATACCATCTCCATAGTTGAGACAACGCTGATATGGTGTGCAAGTGAAATTGTGTTGCAGGTATGAGGGAATGCTGGTTCACCGTAATTGGTGGCACTGGTTGTGTGAGAAAGGATCCAAGGGTCAATTGTCGAGTACGTGGGTGTGTGTGCTGGGTCAATGACCATGGGCATGGCGAATGTGAATGAGGTGGCAGGTGTGGAGTTGGCATTGGTGCTGGTAGCATGAGCCTGCTTGCGTTTGTCCTGCTTCTCCTGTCCCTCCTTAGAGTGCTTGCCTTGACAGCGGTGCTTACCGTCCTTCTTGCCATTGTTGGAACTGTTTCCTCCAGACTGCTGCTGCTGCTGAAACGAGGGGTCTCCCCCTTTCCACTTTGCAGCGGAAATCTTGTTTGCATGCTGCTGGACAGGCTTACAGTGAGCAACATGCTGTTGCCATGCAGCTGTCACGATCTGTTCAATCATGGTGATGGGAGGTGGTCTGGACACAGCATCTTCGGCCTTCTTCTTCCCTTTGCTGTCCTCGCCAGCGATGGTCTTCTGGTTGAGGATCTGGGAGAGAACATTGGCATACTTGGGCATTTTCATGAGGACAATCATGGATTGGATGTTGTCAGGTATAGGGTATTCCACCTCTTCAAGGCGGGAGAATGAAGTGTTGAGCTTCGCGAACGTGGATGCGGGGAGGGTGTTCTCGGGGATGGTGATGTTAAGCATCACTTTAAACTCCGTATAGGCAGAGGCGATGGTGGGGGCAGAGTAGGCTGCTTTCAGGTTCTTCCACAGAGTGGAAGTGAAGCTGTTGTTGCTGAATCTTGCGGCAATCTGAGGCTCCAGCTTAAGTCGAATCATCCCAAGCACCTTATTGTTGTTGTCTTCCCAAGTGTCAATAGTGGCCTGGCAGTCATTGATGATGTTGTCATGAGAGTCCCTGGTGGGCTTGGGGCAGGTGCATCAGAAGATGGACCAAAGTCCCTGAGACCGGAGGTAGGACTCCATATCAGTCAACCAATGTTTCCAGTTGGTACTGTTGAGCTTGGGGAGATCTTTGAGGATGGAGGACATATTTTCTGTGAGGTTGAAGGGATGTCAGTACTCTTCTTAAGTCAATGAGTGAATCAAAGAGAAAGGCGGTGAAAAGGTCATGCATTCCTGAACATTTTCAGAATCTCAGTGAGACATAGTCTCCCCATGAGATCCAGGTGACACTTTTTCACCTGAGCGCATATAGCGCATGAGGCGTGTCCTATGTTCAATCAATGTTTGGCATAGTCGCACAAAACATATCTTGTCAGGTGAGGTGGCATTCAAGCACAAAAGAGTGCTCGTTTGCACTGAACCTCTCACTATGCGTTAAATGCTAGTGGGGCTCATAACCTGTTGAAGAGTACATATACTGACAGAGTCACACATGGTGATACTCACCTGTGGCTTAGTAAGTGGTGTGGTAGAACATAGTGGTTTGAGTGCAAGATCAATTAGAACTCAAACTAGCTGAGTCTGAATGTAAATACATTGGAG
>JBBPNY010000914.1:0-10584 GCA_038091165.1 Rubroboletus pulcherrimus | reverse complement strand
AGATCTTGGCAACATCTATATGTAACTTATCTGTAGCGTATTATTTCACGACGCACGCAATCATGTTCATGAATAGTACCATCCAACTGGTATACATCATGATCTTTGACTGACCTACCTATCGTCGCGAGTCGCTCGAATTCAGTTACACAAAACAAGTCATCCAAAATGGTTCGTTCGAGCCAGTTCCACGATTACATCGAATATCATATACGTAGCCGGTACAGTAGACACTGGTAAAGGGAGAGGAGGCGTACCAAAATGAACGACAGTAAGGGGTGCGTGCGTGGGCAAGTATGTAAAACGAGATGCGTCTACTTTAGCATGAACGAGAGACGGGGGGGGGGACCTAGATCCGGATCCAGAGCGGGTATTCAGAAGAAGCTACGGGCAAGAAACAAAGGAATGCGAACGAGAAACGTCAATGAAACACGACGAATCAATGAGAGCGGAAAACCAAAAAAAAAAAAAAAACCAAGACGACGAAGCCAAACACACTCGGATGAGATGCATTGAGGCGTGGTGTCTCCTTTAGAACCGTCTCGACCCACCACCGACCAAGCCCTCGATCGAATGGTGTTCGAGCTCGTTTCTTGCTTTCAAGATCGACGCGTGCATCTCCTTCATCGCATTCCCCAACTTGACACCGAATCGACTCAAAATGTCCTTCTGCCATGCGTCATACTTGGCGTTCACCCGCGCTTGCACCTGTTCGTAATCGACGACGCAAACACTGAAA
Source organism: Rubroboletus pulcherrimus (assembly GCA_038091165.1). Lineage (NCBI taxonomy): Eukaryota > Fungi > Basidiomycota > Agaricomycetes > Boletales > Boletaceae > Rubroboletus > Rubroboletus pulcherrimus. The sequence continues at coordinate 9,845 of JBBPNY010000914.1, read as the reverse complement.
CTGCGCTGCGTCTCCGAGGTGTCGAACGTCGATCGCGCTTTTTTGATTTCGGTGAGAAGTTGTTGCCAGTGTGCGAGCGAGTCTCCGAGTCGGTTGAAGACGTATTCGGCTTCGAGGTCCCAGAGGGATTGGAATTGCAGCCATTTGGCGACGTAGTCTTTCAGTTGCTGGACCTTGAGTTCGATGAGGGCGAATGGCCGCTCTAGGGTATTGTCAGAAAAGTGTGTCAACTGGGCAAGCATGTGTGTCAGTGGGACCGGCAAGCGCAGACAGTATAGTTCACTCACGAGAGAAGTGTACGTTGCTTCAGAAGTGAGATTCCGTTGCATTTGTAAACCAATCTCATATCTCGAGCTTTGGATCCGGCGTAATCGACAAATAACGCCTACACAAGAATTAGCATTGCCACCGCAACCAGTCCGAGTGGCGCATACCGAGCCAGTCGTGCAGCTGCCTGATCCATGTCGAACGAGCATACTCTATTGGGGGGTCCAGGAAGATAACTTGATTCTGTATCCGAATCTCGTGCACGATAGGTTTCACGGCCATGTTTCCTTCTAGCATCTGCGGAGACCTCATAAGAATGTCCTTCCAAAGTATGACAAACTATCACTGACTTTCTCTTCCCGAGCACCCTTTCCAGCTCGCCGTTTGTTGGTTATGTCACGAAGAGGCGGGGGGTCACGACGAGTATCTCCATCGTCCGTCCGATCAAATTCAGAGCACCAGACTTGAATGATGTGCGTGAGACGCTGCAATAATATGCCCTCTATTCGTTTATCGAGTTCTGCTACCCAATGTTCCAAATTGGCATAACCTTCCAAATTCAAACGATCAATCTAAACAAAAAGCAAGGAAAAAGAAGAGGATCAGCATGGCACGTTGCGACGGACATAAAAACTCGTACCGCAGCCTGAATCTTGCTCAAAAGTTCCGAGAAAGCCTCGTGGGTATAGGCACATGTTGCCAGGTCTTCTACTGCCCGAAGGATGTCCCGATACAAATCAATCACGTTGTTTGTCTTGTCTTGCAACACCGAAACCACGCTAGCAAACTCGCGGACGAATTGAATATGTCTGTTGTCTCGCCCATCGGCACCAGATACGAAGCGGGCCGTGTCATATTGGTTCACGAAATAGTCCCACCGGATGCCCATGCCTGGAGAATTCCAGTCTAGCAGGTGCGCAAGGGTGACGGAGGAGAGAACATACCTTTCGCAACCATCCTCTGAGCCTCATTGCGGTACTCGGCGACGAGCCATTCGATCCCTTGGTTGTGCTCCACTAAATCCAACGTTTGTCCATATGTCCTAACCGTTTCCATAAGCGAAACAGCGTGGGGGTATACCCTCTTGGCGTCCTTTGCCATATTTGTAATCATGTGTGGGACTTGGAAGTTGAGCCAAAGCAAGTTTCGGACTTCCTTGAACAGGGTAATTGTTTGCGGGTCAAAGTTGACCGCGAGTTGGAACCCTCCACCACGTAATCGTACGATCTCAAATAGTCGTCCGTTGACGGCCATGTCCCGTCGGTTGATGTCGTGTAGCCAAGCTTCGAAGACGGGTCGGGTGTCAAGTTTCTTGCGGAAAGCAGTAGATTCGGACTGAAGCTTTTGACCCTCTGCATAGAGTTCCCATCCTTTTCCAAGGACGTCCTCTACACGTTTCATGTACGTCAAGAGTTGTCGCTCAATTTGCCGGGCCCAAATGATAGCCCCAGCTATTGGTGGAAGGTCGCGCATTTGAGACATGTGATACGCTTCCGAAAACCTGTACTGAGTTTTAAACTAGCGAAGATGTCAGTGGCATGATCCAGGACCAAGAAAATCGATATTTACCTTATCGTGTAGACGCTTGATATCCTCTTTTACAGAGTCGATGAGCTGTGTTTGATACTCTTGGATGGCACCTCGAATCTGGGGAACGGAGATCGTTTGTATAAACCTCAAAGGTATAACCGAATGGAGCCTACCTTGGGTCGAACGAACAGAGCGTTGAACTTGGAGAACACTCTGAACATCTCGTTCGCATTACGTGCAGTGCCTAGCCTATCACGCAGCCTTGCAATGATTTGGTTCTCCACCCTCGCCACCCGTTCGTTGTATGCATTTTCAGCAGCGACCCAGATTTCAGTGCCCTCTGTACGAAGGATCAACGCCACACGCCCAGGTCCACGCAAAGTGCGACTCACCGACAGAGACATCCAGGACGTCGATCCGTTTAACTACTTCGTATGCTTCCTTCACCTCCTCTTCCATATCCATTCCCCCCACTTCTTTCGTAACACTTCCCAGCCCCTTCGTCGGACCTGTCATCACTGCAAGCTGCTCGTGTTGTTTCCGCCAATCCTTTAGATACCTCGTCCGTTCCTGCAGCTTGGCGTGCGCGGGAACAACCTTGATCGGGATGAACTTCTCTGACCGTCTCCTCGTGACCTCACGGGCAACATTCGTGAACTCCTTGATGAGATCGTCCCACGTACGAAATATGTTCATCGTTTGGGAAAGTAATCGATCGAATGTCTCGTATGGTGTGTACGGTAGTCGATGTGATGTTAGTACGCGAAGCAATTGGTCATTGAAATCTCGAGAGATAGCCTCCACGAGAGGAAGGGCACGTCGGATCGGGTAGGGCGAGAGCTTAAGCTTGCGGTTAATGTGTCCAAAAATCAATATAAGCGATTCTTGGATCTTGTCGAGGTCCGTAGCCGAGAGAAGTTCGTTCAATGGGAAGTCTTTCATCAACTGATTGTACTTGTGGACTGGTTCATGTATCGATGAGGCTGCACACTTCACACAAGAGCTTTGCTGAGTACTCACCAAGATCCGTAGAGCTATTCAAACCAGTGTCCGCAATGAAACTGACCGTTGCGTGGAACCGTTTTGCGTTTCTTAGGCACTCCATGACCATGTTCACTTCTTCGGTCCGTAGTTGGGCCTCGATTCCCTCCAACGCTCTCTCCAAGCTCAACCAGAAATTGATTTCTTGTGACGCAGTACCAGAAGACACGTCACGAGTGAGCTTGGTGACTGCTTGGATAGACTTGATCCACGAGTTCACATGGCCGTGTAGGGTATTAAGGAAGGAGCTGTCATTGAGAAACTTTGCCGGTATATGCGAAATGTTGGGTCTTTGACTCATCGCCTGGGCCTTCAATGCGAGTCAGTTACGATTCAAGCACCTGGAAAAACCACCGGACTTGTTCAACAGCCCGCTGGATGACGGGATGGATTATAAGATGCGTTTCCGGTATTTCAACGTTTTGTTGAAGATGCAGAAGGGATAACTCAAGCTCCGCGAACTTCTTTTTCGTCATGGGTATTCCTATATACATATGAGCCGAGTACGGATTGCTTCAACAATACCTGCTTACCCAGTTTGCTGTCGCCGTCCTTGCCAGCGCCGCGCGCACCGACAAACGCATCGAACCATGGCTTTACACCACAACTTACCACCGCATGCAAACTCTCATATGGCGTCTCCTCACCCCCAAACAAGTTCAGCATATGTAGTTGGGTAGCCAGAGGAGCGAGCGGATCTAGGGTTGGACCGCGCTTGATGAGGGCTAGCGAGGTGACGTTTGAAGTGGAATAGGTGAGCTGAGGGGCGAGTTGATAGTAGAATCTTGGAGGGACATCCTCTGCTCTGCATTAGATCGGTTCGGGTCAGAGTCAAGCTTTCACCTCACCCTCTGTTTCTTCCTTGACTTTGACGACATATATGACACCCCCGCCCTCTGCCGCGAACCTCGACACTTTCTCCTCGAATTCATCGTCAAAAAGTGACATGAGTTCTTCCGGGTATGCGCCGAGCACCGGGGGCAAAAGTGAGAGGAGGTACGAGCGGAAAAGAGAGACGTCGAACGGCGGCGGTGGATTGACAGGGCCGTCATGGGGAGCCACGCCGTTGGACGTGGAACTCGTCAAGGGCGGCGCTGCGCCGTTCCCATTCGTTGTTGCCATATTGGCGGGTGTAAGTTGGATCGTCGCTGGTCGTGGTTTGAGTGAGCAAAATCGTTCGCGGACCCTGATCGTCGACGCAGCTGCGGTCGCTGTCGCCCTTCGCGATGATGAGCAGACGCGTCTGCGACGGGAGTGAAGCTACTTTTAGTTGTTAAAACTCCCACGCAGATAAGTCCAATAAAAGACTTGGCAAAAAAAACACACAGAAATATTCTTCTGTCAAGACTCAACGCCATCCGTCCCACAACCAGCTCGAAAGATCGTCAAGACAAGTGTACCGGAAAAAAAGACAAACACGACAGCGAACCGACATCGTGTCCCATAGTCAAGTGTCTTCATGCTAGTCCGAGCAATTTACTTACTTAAGGTCTAGGACGAACCTTGACGTGTCGTGACTCTTTTACATAACAGTTCCATCCTCATATTCCTTCGCTGACTGTCAGTCGAATTGAACCCGGCTCTGCGGTAGGTACCTGTGATGCTCATTGACATTTACGCAACAAGGCATAAGCACAAATACAGAACTTCCGATGACATGTGCCCTCCAGGGATGTGAGGTAATCTTACACGAGACTGCGATGACTCCCGACTCATCTAGGTCATTGACTCGGACATCATCTCCTTCAACCGGGCCTCCTGTATTCGAGGTATGAACTCCACGTCGAAGGGAGCCGCTTGGGAGACAACGCCGTCCGAATAAGCATTCGGGTCGATCGGTGCATCAGGTCGCTCCACAATGCGGAACGACCAAAGTAAGAGTGCAAGGCTGATGTACAGCGACCTGTTTGCGAAATATTGTCCTGGGCATACTCTATGGATGGCATCGTCAGGATCGGGCTAGGAATCAAAGGCGACGGACATAACCCACCTTCGGCCAAAGCCATACGCGTAGGAGCACATGTCGTCCTGAAGCCGCCCGGAGTCGTCAATCCATCGCTGGGGGTCAAATTTCTCGGGTTCAGGGAAGGCTACAGGGTCTTGAGATATAGCCCTAAGCGTTCAATCACAACTTAGTGGTTTGACATAGACAAAGGACCACCGGTATAATCACAAGTGACATCCAATGACAGTTGCACCCGCAGGAATCCATTGACCCTTCTGTAATATCGCCAGATTCAACCAAGGTCTTCAGATCGAGTGGATGATAAGCAACGTACCCAGATGATGTCCTGGGTGGCGCGGTGTGCAAATCCTACAGGAAAGTAGAGTCAATCTCGTGATCTGCCTATCCTGAAAGACATTCACCAATAGGTGTAACAGGTCTCCAACGGAGTGCTTCCAATACAAACGCGTGAACCTGAGGTAGCGAATCAGAATCTTTCCAGGTAGGCACTAATGCAACGTCGTCAGACATTCGTGACTATGGGTGCATTGGGACTTACTTCTTTTTCTTCCGACGACCATATCCAACTCTTCTTGAATTCGTTTTTGCGCTTCTGGATAACAGGCAGCAGCCACTATCATATTTGTGACGGCAACCGCACTCTTGTGACAAACCGTGTCAGTTCAATCCACGTGTAGTCAACCGAAGAGGGCATACTGTTTCTGACCCAGCGCCAAATAGGTTTCCAGCCAGAAAGGCCATCTCATCCCTCGAGAGTCCATGTTCATCGGTGTGTTCTAAAAGCATCCTCATGAATGAATTTCCACCTTTGTTCGATTCCTGCAGCGACCGCACGCCTGGTGTAAGTCATAATCCGGTTTTGCCGAGTGAATTTACGCTCACCATTTCCAATTGAACACGCTCCATTTGGTCTTTGTAGAGTTGCATCTCAAAGTCGTGATATTGCTTCAACTGATATCCATATCCAGGAATGTACTTTAACAAAGGGATGCGATCCACGAGAAAAGCTCCAGGACGCATCGCATACTGGAAGTTTTTCATCGCTTGATGGATACGGACGAATTCCGGGTCGTCGTTCGATATCGGAGTCGACTTGCCATATGCCAAACGCAGCATAACCGATGTAGCATACCTGCAAAGTTTCCTGTCGGTTCGGGCAAGTTCCTTTCCTCGTTAACTAAATGTGTCCTCACTGTTGCACATGTGTCCGGTGGTTCTTTGGATCGTTTAGGATACAAGTGATGACATTCTTTGCACTTTCCAGCTGCATGTCTTGATAGGCTACTGCTGCCTTGGGTTGCAGGTGGGTATGCGCGGCCTTCCTGTACCGACGGAATCGCTCGCCGCTACGCATGAGCAAGAATCGCAAGTCTTTCGATAGGAACTCGCTAGCAACGATCGAGTGGGGACGATCCGCGAGCGCAGCGCCCTTTTTCTCCATGATCTCAGTTGCAGCCTATCTCGTCCGAATGGACGATCACAGACCAAGGGCATCAAACAGAAACCCAAGGCAGCGCCATGGCACACAATCAGCACACATGACACGTTGAACAAAACAGAAATCGTTACATTCACACGCCCAATGATGATGATGATTTGACTACCCTGGCGTAATGCGATCACAGGGCCGTATTCTGCGACCCACTCTGCGAGGGTGCGTGCGATGCTGGGGAATGAGCCAAATCAATTGGGTTGTAAGTGCAAATGATCGATCTCACTTTACAGAAGGTAGCGCGTTGTCCCAGAACCACCTCGCAGGAGGCCCGGGCGGGAGAGGGGTGCCATCTTTGGAGTTCACTGCTGCCCGACGCCACAGGTACAGGGAGGTTAAAGTAACAGCCGTCACCGCAAGCCCGAGGAACCAATTTACGGTGAGGAGACCTTCAAATGCTCGCAAATACATTGTTCGAGAGGGCTGTAATGTGGGATGTAGATAGTAGGTTGGATAAGAGGCGGTTTTTGCCTCACTATTGCCTATCGCGCGGTTCTCTTGCTCCCGCCGAAGTTCCTGCTAATAATGCATAATTCTCGTAATGCACGGCTTTTGAGTGGTACAGGACTGTAATCAGCTGCGACTATCAGTGCATTATCGTGCCCAAAGAGGCGCATGGTAATGGCATGATCAGAGGACCTAGTCGAACTTGCGTTTACTAAGAACTACCTGGCCATCCTCACGATTTCTGCCACTGGGGGCCTCTTTAGGCTGGCAGCTCAAGCGCTCACCGGCACCGTGGAGGTGTCTCACACTCAAGGTTCTTATGAGTGGTGCCGGTGAATCTCTTCTGTTCGTTCGCAGCGTCTATGGAGTTTGAAATCGTCAAGGAGAAAAAGGAACAGAAAAGGAACAGAAAAGGAACGAGATGTAGAACTTGTATATATAGAGACATGTTGCTCCGTCCGGTGTGACACTTGGCACGACACGACATCTATCCAAATGTAACTAGGGAATGGCGGTCCGCTGCTGGCTACGACGTCGCCGAAAAGTACGCACTTTCCTTTTGACAGTCGATCTACGATATACACAAATCTAGACCATTGGAATCGCGCGGCTACGTTGGATCGTAGTATTCGGAGTCGTCAGGAACGATGCAGTATCTGTAGGAGGAGGCGAGGCAGCTTGGAAAGACGAGTACAGGGGGGGCGAGTGTATGCTCATTCCCATCCCCACCCCATGCGGTTGCGTGCTCGTGTATGACATGGAGGGTGAGCCCACTGGGGCTGGCGAAAAGACCGTGGACGGATCCGACGGCCAGCGCGCGTGCGTATTCGTCGTGGACGTGTCCTTATGCGGGATCAGAGTTCCATCGTTGGCATTGTGTAGGCGTCGATATTGTATGCGCCTGTACAGAAAGTAACACCCGATAAGGATGAGCAAGAGACTGACAGCGCCGCCAACGCTGCCGCCAACGATGGCACCAACGTTGGTGTTGCTCGAGCTCGAGCTTGAGCTTGAATTCGAACTCGAATTGGAGGGGTAATAGTCGGCGTGGTCTGCGTAGGAATGGGAGAGGCTTCGGTGGGGGTACGGAAAGGGAGACTCACCTTGATTGGCATAATCTTGTGCTTCTCCTATATTGAACACCTCGGACGACCAGTTCGTCGCTAGATTCAATGTCAGGAATGTGAGCATGACAAATATAAGGATTCGTACGATTGATGGTAGCCCAATAAGGTATCGAGACATTACTCAAAAGGACATAGCCCTGCGGGAATATTCTGGTCGGTAGAGTCAGATACGATCCATGGTACGAAGAAACATTAGCGAATGCTCACTGATCCTTGTAATCTGAACTACAGTTTTGGGAGAAGGAGGGCCAACTGCGAATAGGATCGCCAAAATGCTAGCATAGGTCACAGAGAAGGCACTCACGTCGTGATATCGCTCGTATACGCCGGGTCCTGGCAAAGTGTGCAGGCCATCATGAGGTTATAACAAGACCAAGAACTGTTGACACCAAACCCGTGAACAAGAATTGGGACTCGAGCTCAAGAGAGTCGCACCAATAACAAGGAGTGGCCGTCGTGCCATTCGGCGAATTATACTTGTATCCAGAGGGCAGAGCAGGTTGTGTCCAAGCTGTCCAGTTTCAGGCAACAAATAAGCGTCTCGTACAAATCTCCAAAATCGAGGAACTTGCTATCTCCGGCGCATGCCGCGATCACGTACGCGACGGTCAAACACGGGCTTAGTTGCTCCGCGTTATTCATCCATGCATACTCGGGCTGGCACGTCGCATTCGAGGCAGGGACAAGAACGTTGGGGTGAACGCCCCACACTTGAGAGAGCGAGAAGACTGTGGTTACGAGGAGAGAGTGAATGACAGAGGTCATGCCGGCTCCAGTGTTGCACGAATCGAATAGCTTGTCGTTGAAAGAGTAACGACAGTCTGCGGGAGACTGTCTGGCGGTGGTTGTCAAAGTGCGTAAATGGCTGCGGGAGCACGCTCGAGTGCTGAGTGGACCAGTGTGCACATGCAGGCTAATGGTGGGGTATCAGTGCCACCCGCGGTGATGAACGGGATATCGTAGGACACCGGAAGTCACACGTGCATAGATAGCTCCAGGAACTGAGAATTTGTGGAGTCAGGTGGACGAGTGAGCGTGCTATTTTAAAGAATGAATGAATAGATAATATGGGTAACTGCGCTAGGAGCATCTTCATAACTCACGAGTGATGGGCCTCCGTAGTAAACTTGAACTCCAAGTTGCAAGATTCCGCCTACAGAACTCTTGCCACTTGAACTTGCGGGCTGCAGGCACCTCTGTCACCGAGTCGGTGCTCAAGCGCTCATTCTCTGCTTCTTTGGTGGGATCGCCTCACAGCATAGTCAAGTTAGCAAATGCTGTACAAGAAACCAACCAGTTTGCCTGTATATGGATACTGTAAAGAACCACGTGCCCAGGAATGTTGATTATCTATGATCTGCTGACCACTTTCTGTGCGGCGTATCATCATGGCTATTCACAGGCTCGCAGTGCTTCCTACTCTTCCCGGAGATGAATATCGAATCGTCAAGTCATAGTAACTTGACACGTTCACAGGACTCCGCTTCACGTGGACGGCGAATTAAGGGAGTGCACCTGGCAGTGCCAGAGGCTCAGAGCCAGTCTAGGTTGCCGCCCTTCAAGCATGTCACACACCTCCTTCCGCAGTAGAGTACCGTTCTCATCCTAGTTTCCTCCGCCCTCAAAGACCGTCATCAGTTCTCTCTGGGCGTCAATCCTCTAGAATTGCGTCCTAATTCTGTCGCTTCGTGTTGCTCCACGACCGAGATCGATCACGATGACCACAACTTTGAATTGCTATGGATGGATGCGAAACCAAGGCACACAAGATCCTTGCATGATTGCACAGGAAGTTGGCCAACTATGCAACCCAGGATGTGAGTGAAATTTCGGTTGCTCGTGTGGACTTTGCACTCGATAACAAGAGGTTACTTACTGTCCATTCTGACTCTTTATGCTAGACACCGTGTCTGTGACCAATTTTCAAGAAAGCAATTATGTGCCGAACGCTACGACGACCAACGGTTGCACCTGG
>JBBPNY010000913.1:0-10586 GCA_038091165.1 Rubroboletus pulcherrimus | reverse complement strand
GGGGGGGCCATTGGGGGGGGCTCGGGGAGTCGACACGGGTAAATTCAAGCGAGAACGGTTCAACGAAAACGCTCAGCGGAGAGTCGTGCGACGAGAAGCTGCAGTCACGAACCCAATCCTGTCCGTCCATATATAGTATCAACACCCCCCCTCTCCCGGGTGGTCTTGCACTTTCTCTCCCCCTCCTCGACGCTGACTCCGACGATGAGCGCGACGCTCTCCCCCACTCAGTCCCAAAGAACGCCAAAGCGCAAATCATCCACGCGCAGACCCAGAGCCGTTTCACATCTCCCTCCCATCCAGTCCCAGGAGTCCCACGACGCCGCCTTGTATGCCATCCGCAACTTCCTCAAGGGACGCACCTGCTACGACGCATTTCCCGTCAGCTTCAGGCTTATCGTGCTTGACACCAAGCTCAACGTAAAGAAGGCCCTGCAATGCCTTCTTCTCAACGGTGCGCTCGTCCATCCATCCCCCCACACACCCCCAATTCACCTCCCCCTAGGCGTCGTGTCTGCTCCGTTATGGAACAGCGAAAAGTCGAAATTCGCCGGCATGCTCACCGTCCTAGACATCATACACCTCATTCAGTACTATTACGACAATTTAAATTACGAGGCAGCAGCCGCAGACGTCGAAACGTTTCGATTGGAGTTGTTGCGAGGTGTGTCCTCCCCCCGATTCCATCCGATGGACACTCTTCAATGGTCTTTCGTCAGATATCGAGAAGAGCCTTGGTGTGGCTACTCCTCCGATGCTCAGGGAACATCCCAACAGTACTCTTTACGACGCCGCCAAGCTACTCATCCAAACTCACGCTCGCCGCCTTCCTCTTCTGGATTATGATACCGAAACCGGTCACGAGGTCATCGTCTCTGTTTTGACACAATATCGTCTCCTCAAATTCATTTCTATTAATGTATTCGATTCCTCCCCTTTCATGCTGTCACAAAGTCCTCACCTTCCTTCACCAGTGCACCAGAGAAATACAACACCTCCACCTTTCCCTCCGCAAACTCAAGATCGGGACATACGTATCCAAGAATCCTCCGTCAGAAGCATCAGATACATACAATCCTTATTGGCCGATAGCCACCGCAACTCTGAATACCCCTGTCTTTGATGTCGTCCATATGTTCTCAGAACGGGCCATATCGGCCGTTCCAATCATTGACGACGACGGCGTGGTCGTCAATTTATACGAGACTGTTGATGTTATTGTACGTAACAGGAATAACGTCGAGGTCATGTCTGACACGTTCCAAAAGACACTTGTTCGTCTCGGAGCATACCAAGCACTTGACTTGACGATATCCGAGGCTCTTACCCAACGGTCTCCAGACTTCCCTGGAGTTGTCATCTGTACAGCTGGCGACTCGCTTGGCACACTGCTCCAGCTTATCAAAAAGCGTCGTGTCCATAGACTAGTGGTAGTCGAAGGGGAAGTAAGTCACATGTCCACCTTTCCGGTGTCAGAGTCACTGACCTTCTTGTAGGAAGAAGAGAGGAAGGGTGGTAAGAAGGGGCGTTTACTTGGTGTCATTACCCTCAGCGACGTGTTGCGATACGTCATTGGTAAGGTTGGAATTGGCGAGGCGGCAGAATCGAACGAGGAGCCCTCCACAGACAAGGTGTCATCGCTGGAAGCCCCTCCCTCGTAATCCCTCGTTGAAGCAGTGTAACGGATAGGCAACCGTTTCGTTATCATCCCTTTACCGTACTGTCTGTATGGTGTTGCCGAGCTACAGTCCTTGTGTAGATCACACGTACGTGAACATGCGTTTTGCATGCGTGTAGCTTGCAGGCAACCATCTACGTTGTGTTTTGACACAGTACACATGACCGCCATTCAAGCCATCTACATCCGCAGCCATGAGCAGCGATTGACTCCCAAGCCTCACGTCGTCTACCGGATAGAAATACAAGCTCACGTCCGTTCATGGCAAATGTGGCATCGGTACTCCGAATTCGTTGAGCTTCACACTGAGCTCACAAAATCCACCGGTTCACCACCGCCTGCAGCTCTCCCGCCCAAAAACGCGCTTTCTGTCCTCAAAGGGCCTTTTCAGAACGAAGGCGTATTTATCGAGCAGCGCAGACTTGGCCTCGAGACCTACCTGCGCGCCATTCTCAGCGCCAAGGAGGAGAAGTGGAGAGACAGCTACGCCTTTCGTGATTTTCTCGGTGTTCCTGCAGGCAAACAAGGCGTAGCGCTCGAGCGCGGCAGCAACACCAAGTTCTCGTCTGCGTCGTGGCTCGACGAACATCTCGAGCTGCAGTCCCGCATTCGCGATGTGCGTGCGGACATCAACAGGCGAGACACACACTCCGATCGTGGAGACGTCAATGCTTCGCACACCGCCAACGTCCAGGCGAAGAAGAGGCTCGCCGAGATTCTCTCTCGTGTGCGTACATTGACAGAGGGATTGCAGGAGCTCGGCATGTCGGGCATGGCAGAGGGCGAGTTGCAGAGGAGGACAGACATGGTGGCACGCTTGCAGGACGACTGCGAGAAGCTGGGGAAGATGGTTACGGTCGCGCGCCAGGTGTCTCGTGCGGGCATACCTACGGCCTTTTCCACTCCAGGATTCACAAACGTCGCAGTCGCCCCAGAGTCTGATCGTGCTGCACTCCTTGGTGGCAGTAAACCGGTCACTCGTGTCTTCGGCGTGGCATCGAAGGCGCCTCAAGAAACTGATACAACCCGTCCATTGGATGATCATGGTGTACTTCAGCTGCAAACGACGCAGCTAGAGCAGCAAGATGCACAACTCTCACAATTGACCTCTATCCTTCAACGACAGCGGCACCTCGGCGAAGCCATCAATGCAGAGCTTGTCACGCAGAATGAAATGTTGGATAATCTAAATAACGAAGTGGACCTCGTCGGGACTAAGCTTTCGGGCGCAAAGAAACAGTTGAATAGGCTTGGTTGATCCTTTTTGGTAATATGATAGTTGGACCGTACAGATACATACCATACTTCCATGCATCATGTCTGATATCTAATGTCCAGAAATGCGTCAGAATATCATCTACCGCAATGTTGTAACATATGTCTATGGTGAATGATGCCGAGGTCACGAATGCAAGTGACAATGTCAATCTTTCGTCGTTAAAACTTTACCCACACCCTACTCGTGGTCAGCATGTGCGGGGTCCAGAGTTAAAGGCACATACTTCGAAACATGCGATCATGATACCACAAGCAGGCGCAATCTTGGCTGTCCGTGGTAGAATTCCAGCAAACAACGCACTTGCACCCTCCGTGCGCATTATTTGTAAACATAGAGGTATTGTGGCTGTTGCCCTGGGAGGAAGTGACCCGGACATTAGTAACGCCTGCCGTCTTGTCTTTAAGACATCGAAAGGTGATGTTAGGAGAGACGCGGTCGTTCCGCTGATGGCCCCGCTTGTGAATGCAACGTATGCCCCCGTCCTGCCGCGCGACTCAAAATACCGTTTCCAGGCTTCGTAACCTGCCCAGTAAATGCCACTGAAGGGAACATCGCGCCAAAGAGTGGGGCCAAGCCCCCGCCAAAGAAAGAGTATCCCCTGTTGACGGACAACCTTCCGTACTGATCCGAGGACAGAAGAAAGGGTATGTGGTTGGTCGGGGGACTTGGGTGTGGATTGGAGATTGGTGCGAACAAGCTCAAGTGGCGAGAGAAGGGAAGTGAGACATGTCCGAGCAGTGATGCCAGCGAAAAGGGGGACCAATGTAGGTGATGGTATCAATGGAGGCAAGACATTTCGTAGGAGGTGGTCGTACGTCAGCATGTACAGGGTCGAAGAAGGGACGCCGACGAATCTGTGAGACAGGATGGGCACCGAGATTCTCGCCGAGAGGTAACGACTCACAAGGTTGTTCCAACACCCTTCCATAGCCCTCTTATCCCTTCTGCTTTCATGACGTGTCGGACCGCATCCAAAAAGCCATTGACACGCTCTGTCCTGAGTACACCATGGTCATAGACACAGACCACCTCCTCTGCAGGAAAGGGGTGTACAAGAGACGACATATTGCGGACACATGGAACATTTGATGGCTGACAGCACCTGGTAGGTGCTGTGCGAGAGAGCAGAGGTTCTCTTGGCTGCGTTTGCAGACGGGTCTTGACGACATCGAACGGGGTCACTGCGGGGTCAGTGTGAGCATGGGTGGGAGGACGGGACGTTAGAGCGTACTTGTGAGTGCGGTCATCGTCGAGCCCGTCGCGGCTGCTATGAGTTTTGCATGGAAGGGGTCCATAGTGACGACCGACGCTGTGGGAGACGACGGAGACGGAAGGTTTTGCGGAGGTGCGGCAACACCCGGGGAAATAAGAAATTAATTTTGAGGTGAACTTGAAGTAGCACTGAACGAAAAGCAACAGAATTGATTGCACTTGGATCCCCATCGCACTCTCATCCCCGCCAGCATGTCCTCCGCCCTCCCTGCTCCCTCCCAACAAGCCAACAAGGCCGCTCTCACAGCTGCCCTCGCAGAAAACCCTCTCACCAACATCCACCCTCCGTCAGACAATCCTGACATGGAGCCTGGCGAAATCCAAGAAATAGATATGAACGCACAGGCAGAGGGCATCCGCACCGTCTTCAGCGATCCCACCAATTTCAATGTCAAGGTACGTTTCTCTCACTGTGCCACCCCCAGCACTCATGCTTCGGGCAAATCAGCACCCTCTCTACTCTCCCTGGACGCTCTGGTTCGATTCCCCCGCGACAAAGGGTCGCAACCTCCCCCAAACACCCATCTCCTCTTTCCCCCAGACCCCCGTGCTTCAGACTCCCGGTGCAGCAGCAGCGCAAGGTTGGATGGAGGACATTAAACGCGTGATTAGTTTCGACAGTGTAGAAGAATTCTGGGGGTATGCGCCATCTGTCGATCAAACCCATTCCTCCATCTCATGGTCGCACATAGTCTCTACAACCATATCGTGCCCCCCTCACAACTTCCTCAAAAAGCCAATTACTATCTTTTCAAGGCATGTCTCACTGAACCTGATGCCTGAGAAACCATGACCATATTTTGCGCAGGAGGGTATTATTCCAGCATGGGAAGACGAGGCAAACAAGAACGGCGGCAAGTGGAGTATACAGTTACCCAAAGAAAAGAATCGCAATAATGTTGACAAGATGTGGCTTTACACGGTATATACCCCTTCTATTCTCTTCGTCGGGTCTACTGACCGCCGAGATCATCTCAGATGCTTGCCGCGATTGGCGAGACATTTGACCCTTACCTCACCAGTGGTGAATCGCCCGAGCCCAATCCGCAATCTCTCATTACTGGTGTCATTGTCTCGACTCGACCGCAGTTCTATCGATTGTCGATCTGGACGCGGCTAGCTCCCACTGGAGAGGAGGACAAACTACGGGAGCGGATTGAAACCGTCGGGCGGCACTTCAAAACTAGCGTGCTCGGGTATGCCGAATCGCAGAAGCTGGCTGGCCCGCTTGCGACCGAGGTGGAGTTTTTGTCTCACAAGGACTCGGAGAAGAAAGGCAAGGCGGCGAAGAAGATCGTTGTCTGAGTGACCGCTTGTATTCATGCAGCGCATAAACGAGGCATTTCACGCTGGGCTGATTTATTCATTTTATACGAAGAGTAGTGGGCGAATTTGCGAGCCGTCGATTGTCCTTGGGCAGCTGCTTGGTGACTCTCTAATGACATATCGTTATACTTTTTGTTTTCCCTTTCTGACAGGTTTCCGGTGAGCCTGTGCTCCTAGCTGTGAGCTGTGCCTCAGTTGGACTGCGGACATGCGCAGCAGATTTACTACGCCACACAGCCACCTTCAGTGCTCTCCTCAGACATAAAAGCCCTTGACAACATCCGTCTCCATCTACAACACTCTTCTCGACGATCTTTAACGTTTAACACTCACAATGCCTGTCTCAGGCTTCTTTTCGTCCATCGCAGACAAAGCACAGAACGCCATCAATCAGACCCCTCTAGCAAGCCATATCCCCGGCGCCACCCCGGCCACTGATTCCGCACATCATCCCGCATCGCAGGGTAGTCATCGTTCTTTCGCCTTGGAATCGCTGCAGTACCAGATTCGCAACCTTGGCCAACAGTACACCTCAACTACTCCCGTTCAGCGCATCATAACCCTCGAGAAGGGTGTCGCCCTCGACTTTGATGCCCTTGCCAGAGACGGTAAAGCTCAGAGCAAGGAACTGTATACATGGGGGCAGGATGAGGACGCCGATGTGACGGATGGTGAGAATGTTCGCGGCTCTGTTCCACCACGTGGCTAATCGGGAACCCTGCCAACCTATCGCAGTGACGGATCGACTTGCGTTTTTGAACTTTGTGCATGGTTCCTTGTCCGCGACCCTGGCTGTCAAACTAGATGGTGCTCGGTCTCCCTTGAAGGCACTACGGAGTGCCGAGGTTGCCATTACGCCGAAACGTAACATCCGCAACGGGTTGCGCAACCAGATCGGGCGTATCGAACACAACCAAGAGAAAGGTGGAGAACGACGCCTTGCAGAGCTCAGAGAGCAGCTTTCGCGCGCGGAACGAAACGACGAGCAAGTCGAGAAAGAAATCGAGTTGTTGAAGCGCAAAGCCATTCGAGAGAGCGAGCAAAGAAAATGGGAGGCCATTCGAGAGGTGAGGTGTCTTTGCAAGATCTCGTGGCTGGCAACTTATTCCTGTGTAGTACGGAGAGAAATTGGTTCTTCTCTCGCAAGCCGCGAAGCCCATCATTGGGGCCTTGCCGACCCTGCCCCCCACCACCGCGAATCCGTACGCGGGTGCAGAAGTCACCGCTACTGCTCGGGCATCTCTTCAGCATGCAATGGACAACTACAAACCGGGACAGGTCAATCTTCTTTTGCAACGCGGAGGGGATCTTTCACGATCAGACACCCGTTCCTTTGGAGAGAGCCATGCTTCGGAGTTGAGCAGCTTAGCGTCTCCTTCAGCTGAACAAATCTCGCACCCTGGTCTTCCCCTGACCCCACCAATCCCCGAACCTGCCCCGACCGAGAGAGAAGATCACGGTGTTCGCTTGTCCACGCAGTCACAACCAGTCAAACCCGACGAGAGCACTTGTGCGATTCCCGCACAGCCTGTTTCTGGCGTATCGCTGTCCGGATCTGGACCTGCGCCTGTCGGTGGTCCGTTGCATGATAGTCCCAGCAGTGCTGGAAAACCTGCCGAGTCACCTATGGAGGACTTGTACGGGACAGCTTCGGCCAAGACTGAGAATGTTGAAGAGGAGAAGAAGCCCGTCGAACACGAGGAAGGAGAGCGTGTGCTGGCAGCTGGCAATGGCGTCTCGGAGACTGCGGAAGAAGAGAAGAAACGTCTGGAGAGGGAGGAAAGGGAGCGGGTGCTTGCGTGTGCGGCCAAAGCGTCGAAAAGCACAGCGGAGAAGGATGGAGAAGAACTTCCACCTTACCAGGACTTTGAGGTGTAGATGTTGTCGTTTGAGAGAGATTGAATGTATGTCGGTAGCACGTTGCGAAATTGCATGCCTTTTATGGAACGCTGGGCGTGTTTGGCCAAGGCAAGTACTGGCTCGCGCAGACTCGTCCACCATGGACTCGGCAGATCTCGAAACGTATCAAGTACAACTCTCTCAGGTGGAGCTTGCGCTCCAAACAGATCCTGACAATACGGAGCTTTCGTCTCTTCAATCTGAACTACAGGAACTCATTTCTCTCGCGCAAGAAGCTATCGCGCAAGCAGAGACAGCATCCTCTTCTCGCGTGGGTCCATCGCGAAAACCAACGACGTCGACTCCGGCCTTGTCGTGGGGGGCTGGGAATGAATGTCTGGTCAAGTATTCGGGCGATGGCAGTTTCTACCCTGCTCGAATAACGAGCGTTGGTGGTTCGGCAGAGAATCCGGTTTACAGCATCGTGTTTCGGGG
Source organism: Rubroboletus pulcherrimus (assembly GCA_038091165.1). Lineage (NCBI taxonomy): Eukaryota > Fungi > Basidiomycota > Agaricomycetes > Boletales > Boletaceae > Rubroboletus > Rubroboletus pulcherrimus. The sequence goes on along the minus strand of JBBPNY010000913.1, from coordinate 2,697 downwards.
GTACAACACCACTGAGCTGGTGAAGGGCTCGGAGCTGAAAGCGCTTCCTGCCAACTATCAAGAAAAGACGCCGGCGTTGTCAAGCAAGCGCAAGCTCACGAAAGTGGAGGAAGAAGACAGGGAACGGAAGAAGAAAAAGAACGAGAAGAAGGTGGAGGCAAGGGCAGCGAAAGCAAAGGAGCAGCTGGCCAAGCAAGCGACATGGCAAAAGTTTGCGAAAAAGTCGGAGAAGAAGGGGGTGCATATTGCGGGTGTGGCGGGAACGAGTATATTCAAGACGCCTGACAACCCGCTAGGCAAAGGTATGACTCCTCGTCGTTGTCGAGCGTGGACTGACGGACGACAGTTGGGGTGACGGGGAGCGGAAAGGGCATGACGGAAGTGAAGCTGTTGGGGAAACATAAATTCACGGCGGTGGACGAGCCTCATCAGTGACCGCGATATGTAGTAAATGGGGGGGTGTCTTTGCAAGCCGGCGGGGACGAAAGTATGACTGGATGGATTCGCCATTCGATTTTGAGGTGGTGATGGCCTGATTGATACTCTGCTCGCGATCGCGGAAGATCTGCAGAGGGACGATGGATCTGGGAATCTCACATGTCTCAATCTCTGTGGATCCCAAGAGAGAACGGCGTCTAGGACGACGAACGTGACTTATCACCGCGGTCGCTGGCTTCGTGCGATTGATTGGCGACCCGCATGCTCGTCGAATGTTGCCATTTACGGCGCGCTTCGTTCCTTCCATCTCCGATTCGCTTCTCAGCTTCGTCTTCGCCACTCATGCCTGACATGGGACCAGGCCCGGCGGCATCTCGGATGGCATCTCGAATCTCGTACTCCCAAATAGAGCACAACGTCTGCAACGCTATCTACACACTCCAAGATGTCTATGACTTGTCCGACCGAGTCTCACAGCCCATCACCCGTGCCGGGAAAGAGAAACCGTTGCGTGACCAGGTCTATCGAGGGGTCTGGGCTGGCCGAGCTTCCGTCGGCCGACGATGGGCTCGCAGAAGCCGTCATATCCTCGGGTGGGTGCGACGATACCGGGTCAAAAGCAGTCAATCTGGGATGATAACCCGGGTTTCTCGACATGCCCACAATGTCCACCGAATGGCGCCGGAGGGGAAGCCCAGCACTGTGTGCAGCCATCACCTGAGCCGACAGATCAAGAAACTAGGCCAAGATCATTCAGAATCGGTCAAAACGGCACCCAGGAATGCTCTAGCCTACCACTTGTTCCTCGACAAGAGTGCCTTCGTGCAGCGTCTTGTTGGTATTCTGCATATGCACGAGCAGAGTGCGAATGCTCCGAGAAGACAGGCCGCGGTAGGTCGAGACACGTTCGAGCGCTAGCGGTGCCGTCTGCACGAGTCGCAGCTGCTCGTGAAGATAGAGGACGTATTGTTCCAGACACTCGAGATAGTGGCGCTTCTTCTCGTGCGAGGAGATGGTATCCCTGGTGCGAAGAGTCACGATACGAAAACGAAGAGGGGCAGACGGGATACACACGGATCGGTCGGTGTGAACCCTATTTCTTCTGCTATCGCCCGCTGTCTCGCCTTGCGTTGGCTCTCCGTTTTATTGACAGCGCTCGGCGCAGTCGAGGCGTCGTCGGGAGACGGCTGTCTGCTTGTGTGCGGAGGCGGAGGGGAAGGCCGAATGTGGACATCGCGTTGACACGACTGCTGTCGATGGTTGATATTCGAGAGCAGCTCTGACGGCGTGGGGAAGAGCTGCTGAGACGTGGCGGCGTAGTAGTCGAGCATGCTCGGCGCCGTGCTGTCGGCGCCGTGCGGGACTGGAGGGCTCGGATCCGTACGCCGTGTGGTCGGGTAGACAAGCTGTTGAGAGATGGGAGTAAAGGCGAGGTGTGAATCTGGGAGCGGCGTCGGGGGACGAGCGGCGTCGGACTGTGGTCGGGGGTGGGGGATGGCGAGGTAGGGGTTGTCTAGATAGGAATAGCCGAGGGACAGGGCGGGGTCGTCGAGATCGACGAGGGATGCGTCGACGAGATCGGTGTTGGGGCAGAAATGATAGACGGGCAACATGGAGAGAGGGGATGGGCAGGACAGGACAGGCAGGGCAGCTTTTAAGCGGGAGACATGGCGGACTGTCGCGCCAGCTCTCGCGGAGGGCGCGAATACGTCTTTCAAGGCACCCTGGATCCACTCGAGAGTGCACGGCATCCGAGGAGCGAGCCGCGAACGGGAAGTGCGCTCTCCAAATCCAGCGAGTCCCGCATATGTCGCGGAGTTGAATTTGATTCCGATCCTGCCGCGATCACCTTCCGGATCGAGCAGGGTCAACCCCGATCGCACTCGCAAAAGACACACCGTTGTCGTGCTTGTCCACCGTGTCATCGCGACAAATCGATGGAAATCGCCTTCCCCTCTTCGGTACCCGGAAGCGCGCATGCCGATCTGCTCACTGCCACTTCACCGACGCGGCATCTTTCTTGCCATTCCCTTTTCTGGCCATCCCATCTCCTCCAGTATATAACCCCACCCGCTCCCTCGTCCGATCCACGACAGCGATGGCCCAGCACTACCCCTCCCTCGATTTCGATCCCTCCATCTTTCCCCACCCCCCCTCTCCACCCGCACCGACCCCCCCGTCCCTCCCTGCGTACCACCCCGATCCACCCCCCTGTTACTACAACCCCCCTCCACCCCCCTCCTCCTCCGCACCCCGCTC
>JBBPNY010000912.1:0-10592 GCA_038091165.1 Rubroboletus pulcherrimus | reverse complement strand
CTATGAAAAAAGGCAGAGATGCTCAAGCTCAGCCACTGCCAGAGATGGCGGTAAACGACTTAGATTCACCTATGAAAAAGGCAGAGATGCCCAAGCTATAGTACATTAGCTACAGGTAAAATAGAGAAAGTAAAAGACTCACATCAGCCGCTGCCAGAGATGGCGGTAAATGACTGAGGTGTGTCTTAGTAAGAAACTAACATATATGTATGTGTTGTGGGCAGAGGTGTACTCGTATTATGTTATATGTAATATCGGGTAAATGGTCCATGTAAAGTAGAAGCCGATTCCGAATGTTCCGAGTTCGGAAGAGCATAGGAAAGTTCTGGAACCTGTTCTGGAATGGTTCCGGGACTGTTCCGAGATGACAATCTCGGAACCCTCAGAAGAGCGCGGGAAAAAACCTCGGAACACTTCAGAGCGGTTCTGAGTCTGTTCCAAGTCTGTTCTGAGATGACAATCTCAGAACCCTCGGAGTAGTGTGGGAAATATCTTCGGAATGCTTCGGAATGGTAGGGCCAGAATGTCAACCCAGAATGGTGGTTCCAGGGTCAGAAATGTCGGAACAGGAATGACTCGGGGTTGGATTATTGTTGAATACTGTCAAGAACTGGAGCCTGGAGTACAACCTCCTATATCGTCACAGACCTCACAATTATCATCAGATGGAATCTCCCCTTCAAGCCGATTGGAATGCCTACTTTAAGCATCGAATATAACCCATTATCAAGAGATATCAGAAAGACAGCACATGTGTAAGAAGTCTGCTTCTGGTTTGGAAAAAGCATTTATTGAGATTCCAGAACAAGGGTGACTGGAATCTGATAGGCAAACCAGTCCATAGCACATGATAATAGAAAATATTACAATCTATTGTAATCTCACAATTTTGCAATGTTTGTGATGCATCTTCTCAGGTTTCCACCTTCTAGCTCACAGTCCCCAAATCCACCAGTTCACATTGTTAATTGTGTCCCACAATCGTTTTGGAACTTGTCATGTTGCACAAGTCCTGGCAAGAGGCACTTGAAGTGAAATTTGGTAGTAGGAATTGTACATCCGCGGATGGAGGCAAAGTTTGCAGCCGCAGTGCCATGGTCTGTCACTCTGCCAATCTGCGAAACATGCTGCGCCAAAATGCCACACTGTAGCCTTCCAATCACCACTGTTAAACGCTTGTGGTAGAGTCGTCAAGCGATATCGTTCCACACTCGTCATGGTCTGTCAGTGCCAATCTGCAAAACACCCGGAACCAAAATGCCACATAGCCTTCCAATCACCGCTGTCAAACGCTTGTGGTAGAGTCGTCAAGCGATCTCGTTCCACACTCGTCATGGTCTGTCACTGCCAATCTGCGAAACACCCCGAGCCAAAATGCCACATAGCCTTCCAATCACCGCTGTTAAACGCTTGTGGTAGAGTCGTCAAGCGATATCGTTCCACGCCCGTCATGCTCCGTCACGGACCGTCAGCAGTGCCAACTTTCTGCGAAACATGCTGAGCCAAAATGCCCCTATGATAGCCTTCCCATTGGCACCGCTGTCAAACCCTTGTACGGTAGAGTCGACAAGCGATATCGTTCCATACTCGGCTTGCAGATGCGGCGGCGAGTGTTGATATCGTACAAATACACGACGTGTAGAAACCCACTCCTTTTGTTGTTCAACCCCACCAATGCCAGGAATGGTTGAGATGAACACAAACGAATCCATCCGTCAACAGAGCGTTGCTATCATAGGCGCTGGCGCAGCTGGATTGATCACCGGTTATACCCTTCTGCATGATGGATTTCAAAACGTGCAGCTTTTAACGCGCGACGTGTCTGCTGGAGGTGTGTGGGCCAAAGGACGTATTTATCCTGGCATCTCTATCAACAAGTGAGTTGCAGCACGCAGTCTTCAATTTCTCTGTGGTCTCCGACATGATTTCGGTTTCTAGCGTGCATGGGGAATTCAACTTCTCTCCTTTACCAATGCCACCTCCTACTCTGAATGAGAAGACAGGAAATCACCTTTGTGGCGAGGACATGAGAGCTTACATGGAAAATTTTGCCGATACGTTTCTTGCGGGAAACATCCGATTCGAGACGGAAATTCTGGACATTCGGCACGGAAGCGGCGGCCCCAGTTGGGATGTCGAAGTCCTCGATCTCAGGACGGGGAACAAGGAGGTGTTGAATTACACTCGCATTGTTTTGTGTACTGGGGTACTGTTTCCGGGCTTCGCTTTTCCATGCTTTCGCATCGTACTCATGTGACCACAGGGATGCAGTCAAGCTCTCGTTCCTGGGATGTTGTCGGCGGACTCAGCGGAACAAGCTGGCTTCCGCGGGGTAGTCGCACACTCATCCGAGTTCGCATCACACGTCGATCAAATTCTGAGTGAGGGTCAAGCAAATCCAGATTACTCAGTTGTTGTGGTAGGAGGTGGGAAATCTGGGCAGGAGTGAGTAGCGTTGCTAGTCTCAGCGTACTGTCGTAGATCTAACAAGCAGCTGCTAAGCATTTGCTCCCATTTGGCTCGCCACGGCATCAGGGTAACGGTCGTTTTTGAAAAGGTGGATGCTATATTGGCGTACCCAATCCGGCTCCCTAACTGGCTCCGGAAGAGCAGGTATGTTCAGGGTGTCCCCCGTTGCATTTTGCGCACAACATGACTTCAAGGTGTCTTGGAATACTCTCGCCACATATCGAGCTACGAACCCGTCTAGAGTAAGTTATACTGGGGTGTGTAAATAATATTGATCCCCAAGTGACTCTCGATTAGACGCCTATTACACACCACCACGCTTGGCAGCATGATTACACGCGGTTTCTGGGAATTTTTAAAATGGAGTTCTGTATGTGGTTTGTTATTACATTACATCGGTATGGTACTAACAACCTGTAGCTCGAGGTGCTGAAGATTCCGAAGGATTCGCCTCTGCGGAACACACACTCATTGTTCTGGGGCATTCGTGCAAACGACGAGGGAACTGGGAGGAAGGACGGTTTCTATGACCTCGTGAATCAAGCAAAGATTAGCCTCGTCGCTCCAACCAGGGCGGAAGGTTACGCTTCAGACGGGGAGTCCATCATGTTGCAGAACAACCAGACGCTTCGAGCAGATGTTGTCATCCTCGCTACCGGGTTCTCTTCGTCATGGACAGGCATCTTCACTGGTGAGTTGTTGATGTCTTTATACTGCCCATGTTCACGAGTGTCTCAGAGAAAACGATGGAAGAGCTCGGTATAGGCAGGCACAGTCCTTCGAAGGACGTCGACGAATGGAGACATTACAAAACGCTTGCATCACCACCAGCGGCCCATCCACACGGGAACCCATGGTCATCATCAATCTATCGTGGCCTTGTCCCGGCAAAGAACATTTCTAAACGAGACTTTGCCATCAATGGTGCCGTTGTAAGTAGTATCGTTGTTAACAAGTCTCTGGACGTTTACTCTTGACGTTACGTTTCACATCCTACAATGGACAGTTCACTACGAACAATGGATATGCATTCGAAGTGACGGCACACTGGATATCGTCATACTTCCTTGGGGATAAGTTGCGCTTACCCTCCACGGTCGAACAGGCGCTGGTGGACACGGAACGGAATGCAGCCTGGATGAAGAAGAGATTCCCAGCCTCGCTGTCGTGGGTGAACGAGAGCTACAGCAGTGGACTCGCACTATGGTCGTACGTATCGATGGCTTTCTCGCTCTCTTTCCACCTTGACTGAGCCAGCACATCAAGTTGGCCACAAACAATCGACGACTTATTGGACGATATGGAGGTCCAGAGCATGCGGTCTGGTGGAAACTGGCTGACGTGGCCATTCAAGGTCATCTCTGTGGATGAAATTACGACGCTGAGTGAAGAGCGACGGGCCAGACGAGAGGCGGATGGTTTAGGCGAAGAAGTCACTCCCAGTGGCCAGGGAGGCGCTTGTGCGACTGCCATTGAGTGAAATCGAAAAGAAACCCTGAACATGAAACTACGTTCTCACCGTGCTAAGATTTTGTCTTGGTTACTTTTCTGTGATCTTGACTTACATAATCAACTTTTATCTATGGCGAGTCTGATTTGTATGGAAAGCCGGACGTTCGCGCCCAAGTACCAGATGTTCGCGCCCCGCCGGCGATCCAAATATAGTGAACGTCGATGTGCGATCCACCATCGGCGGTGCAGGACACCAAACACCACCCGCCCTTAGGCTGTCATGTATTGCCAATGTAAAAACATAACAATTATAGACATCAAAACAATCTCCAAGAATATGAGTGTCAATGCTACAACGCCTGCTACAGTGTTACTACACTACCTCAGAGTCTTACTACATTACCCATTATATCAGTCCATAGATTCCAATCCCGAGTCGAATACATACACATCATCTAGTACATCTCACTATCTCTACTAGTACCCTACTACGATTCACACTGTTGGTAGATCCTGGTCATCCTGTTCATCATGTAGTACAAAATCTGGAACAAATAACTTCGAAATAGCATAGTGCTGTTTGAAGCACAGTTCCTGAAGTCCCCGAGCGATGGAGAACTTCCTAGTGGACGAAACCTTTCCACCAAGGCTGAAGTGGCGCGCTGAATACGACGACCTCGGCATGTCGGAGATTGATTTAGCACTGTGACATGGTGTGACACTCCACTTCTATGGGGATGGGAAATTTTGCAACTCCCGGTCCATTTCACCTTCTGCACCGGCATGTCTCTGGCAACTTCAACATGTTATTTCGAGTGTTTTTCTCTTTTTGTATCTTTCTTTTGACACCTTTCTCTATAATTCTATGTATTTTTTATTTTTGTATTGATGATGAATATCTATGTAGTTGCAACTGATGTTTACATTTTGCAACACTGGTGCAATGATAGTAGGTTCGGTAAGCAAAAAATCTAATATTACAAATAAAGATCATGACTGTGGATTGCAGTGGAGCATGTATGACACACATAATGGCCAAGTGCAAGATGTCTTGATAAGGCTCCAGAGGTTTGATTTATTGATCTCCACCCTGGCTTTATAAGTGCTGTTCCCAGTGAGTTTACGTTGCAACCGTGCAATCTGAATAAGGATAATAGAAGAACGTGTTTCACTCATCACCAGCCACACAAGCATGATGAACAATTCCAAAAACCTGTAAAGAGCATTTTGTGTGCTGATAAGATGAAATGGAAGTGTTCCCTTACACGACATGTATCGAAGTACAAAGGTACATCAATGGTGCAGGGACAAGAGGGATGTGTTAGTGAGAGAGACTCACTATAGCTGTATGGATAGTAATCAGGTTATGTGGTGACACTTGAGTAATGGGATTGGTCTCTGAGAGGTCTCAGGTCTCAAGTGGAACAATGGGTGGAAGAATTGTTAAATACTACTGGCAGTAAGGCCAGGGTTTATATAGAAGTACAGTGTTTGTACTTGTGGTGGTAAATGTCCCATAAGAAAACATCTTGTAGAATACTACAGAATATCATGGAATGATATGTAATACATGAGTCATGCTATATAAGCAATATGAGTCATGATCAGTAAGTGATTGGTCAGTCATCCAATAGCGTTACTAGCTCTTATCTATGATGTCAGAATGACATCATGCTATCGTAATATGAATAGCATAAGCGGTCCAGGCCACGGACCTTATAAGTATGGCGTAACAAAAGTCTAGACAGACCTAGATTCTAGGATGTGAAATTGAAGAATTAAACATAGAAACCTAGAATCTCAACAGGAGCGCCTTGGTGAATGCATCGGCCACCATTTCTCCAGTTGGACAGAAAATGAGACATATTTTTCTGTCGTCAATGACCCATCGGATGAAATGGAAACGCACGTCGATGTGCTTAGTGCATGCATGATACTGATGATCTTTAGCTAGTGCAATGGCTGATTGGTTATCCGAGAAGACAAGCCCATGTGGTCACATCTACCCATTTCATATGGAGAGCCTGCTTGTAAAAGGTCTGATATGTACGCATGACCCCGGGACGGGCCCGTGATGTATGAGGGACGTGAGAGATGGTTGGGCCCGAGTGTTACCATATACGTAGGATATAGCCAGGCCTGTGGATGTACCTAATCATCAGCAAACCAGTCCATTTGAGCTACAGAGTCACAAATCTGTGAAGGCTCCACAGACTTGCTACCTTCCCCACAGTATTTCACAGACTCCTCAAAAATGTCATAAATTTATCAACCCAAGTACACAGACACCACAGAATCGACAAGGACTGTTAAGATTCTAGGTTTCTATGTTTAATTCTTCAATTTCACATCCTAGAATCTAGGTCTGTTTAGACCTTTGTTACGTCATACTTATAAGGTCCGTGGCCTGGACCGCTTACGCTATTCATATTACGATAGCATGATGTCATTCTGACATCATAGATAAGAGCTAGTAACGCTATTGGATGACTGACCAATCACTTACTGATCATGACTCATATTGCTTATATAGCATGACTCATGTATTACATATCATTCTATGATATTCTGTAGTATTCTACGAGACGTCCCCTTATGGGACAATTACCACCACAAGTACAAACACTGTACTTCTATATAAACCCTGGCCTTACTGCCAGTAGTATTTAACAGAAACAGTTCTTCCAACCTCTGTTCCACTTGAGACCTGAGACTCCTCAGAGACCTACCCCACCACTCAAGTGTCACCACATACCTGATTACTATCCACACAGCTATAGTGAGTCTCTCTCACTAACACATCACTCTTGTCCCTGCGCCATCAAGGTACCTTTGTACTTCAATAAGGACAACAGACAATGAATTCATAAACTCGGCTAACAGTAATTGTGACGTTGAATGCGAGAGTGAGAACTAGTAGTACTAGAGCAACCTGCCATGCTATCGTGATAATTAGTATCTAACATAACAGTACTTGACCGATTCGGAGTCAGGCTGCGAGTGGAATGATGGGCAATGTCATGGTAAGATCCGGAGTCTGAGTCCGCCGGGTCGTCCTCCAAGTCGTCCTCTGAGTCGTCTGAGTTCATCTTGACAACAGGAGAACTATTCACCATTGCTGCTAGGCCCAACATCAGCAAGTTTCTTGAATTTCTGATTGACAAAGGGGAGAGCCTACAGTTTGCGCAAGATGGCACAGAATTGGCAGACCACTGTGCCAGTGAGGAATAGTGTCCGCTCTTTCGGATAGCCAATCACACACGCCTGACATGAAATTCCGCGTCGACGATATTTCGTCAGGCTTGTTCAAGTTGTAAGCGGTTGTACTCCAGGTGTAATTGGTCGCGTTGGACTAGATGGTCCACGAGATTTTTCTGGATGACACGTATGCAGTGGTCAATTCGTGCGGTCGCTATCAAAAGCTGAGCTTCAGATGGGGTGCTTGGCACGGCCATTTTTGTGCTGTGCAACCTTGGAAGTGACTAGGGTTGGAATGGAATCAATCAGTTCGTAGAGAAAGGTTGACTTCAGCTTAGTATAGACATACCCCGTGAGTAATCAGACCCTGATCAATGTTACCTTCTAGACTTGGATCCATAAGTTCTCACTTGGGACTGAGACTGAGACAATGATAGTTGATGCTGGGAGGCTGGGCAGAAAATGCCATGTCATTGGTGTGGTTGGCGGAGCAGGCTGAGTTATAAGTCCAAGTGCAAAACTCAGAGAACTTTGACTTGGTTATTACATAGGTATGTAATTGATCACGCATCGGTGACGAGGTGACTGGCTATCATATATCACAGTGCTCGATGTGTCATACCCTTCTCAATAATCCGAGCATCATGCCTAAAGCAAAGAGAAAGCTATGACGTGTAGAAAAGCTTTTTGTTTGCCCGGATTGCGGTGGATATTTTTCATGTGAAACGAACGTTCTTTGGCACATGAATCAACCCTCGACTTCTTGCGGTTCTCTCTTCCAAATCAACGATCCACCAGTTCTTCAACGAGTCAACGAGTCCTGACGTGATATTCCAACCCAAGCAGCTGTCCAATTGCCCCAATCCCAATCTCAATGCCCAATCTGTTACGACGCTACCGCACCATAGGTTTCTGGAACCAAGGTGAAGCATACTTTAAGAGACTAGTAGCAGGTACTCAGAAGTAACCTGAAGACTTAGGATTTTGTATACGCCAGAAAATATGTGGTATATTGCGTAGAACTAGCTGGGGGGCTAGTACTACGCCAAAGGGTTTATATACGGGTACATGGGACACACAGACCATGCTGTGAGTCACGATAGCGGTAACTAGACGTACTACGAGGCCTAAGTATCCTATAAGGGGATGACCTAGGAAACTGGTAGGTACGATGAAATGTAGAGATGAAACACGCTGATGGATATGGGAAGGGCAGTGCGGTTCCGTGAGTGACGGATGGAAGAGAACTGTGAGAAAGTACACATAAAGGGTTAAGCACATCAAAGCTGCATAGGGGATGGAGAACGCGGAAGAGAGAGAGGAAGGTCAAAGAGAGAGGTATGGACAAAGGAGAACCCGTACGTGGGGGTGGGTTGGGTTGTAACACCCGCAGCTGAACAGGCTTTATGGCAAAAGGCCTGCGAAACCGAGCTAGGAATGCTTAAGGAACGCAAGGTATGGGAAGTCATTGACCGCCCCATTGATCAAAAGATCATAAAGAATTGCTGGGTCTTTGATGTTAAATCCAATGGCCGTAAACACACTTGTCTGGTCGCTAAGGGCTTCTCCCAAGTGGAAGGCCTAGATTACAATCAGATATTCTCACCTGTCGTGTGATTTGAGATAGTGCAATGTATGCTCACATTAGCTACCCTAGGCAAATGGCACATACATATCTGGACTTGATGTCCAATCCACCTACCTTTACTGTTACGCAGGTGCGCAACACCTTGCTCCTAACAAAGGACGCAAGTACACCTCATAGCAGAAACCGGACTGGCACTGTATGCAGTGAGCAGAGTTCTGGTGGGAACCTGGATGGGCGAAGGACAGCAACCGGGCTTGATACCGTATGTCCAACGGACAGCGGCTCTCCCTATCAAAGGCAAGAGTGATGGCAGCGTTGATCTGTTGATCGACAATGCAAGAGAAGCACGAGAAGCACGAGAAGTCGAAGACTAATCAAACGCTGATGGGCCAGGTTGATAGGAACAAGATGATACACAGATAGGCATAGATCAAGGTTACCTGTTACAGAAAGAAGCGAGCGCTATATATACTAATGGTAGCCAGCTTATGTAAGGATGACTAAGGTGGGAGCACTAGAGATCTAATGAGAGATAGATCCTGAGGAGAGTGTAAGTCCAAGCAATACTACCGAAAGGTGCCGATCACGGAGTCTATAAGGATCGGCATTAATAAGAAGAATGAGGCCGAGATGAAATGAGGCCGAGAATGAAAAGGGACCAATCAATGATCGGCGGCACTATGGGGAAAGGAGAATAGACCCTGTTCGGGGTCAGTAGGGAAAGGGTCCAAGATCTTGGTGTCTGTTGAGATAGGCTCTGAGAATATAGACTCCAGGAAGGAGTCCCATTCTAAGGGGATTACTGGGAAGGAATCCCAGTCTAGAGTATTGCCCCAGGAGTAATCCAGGGTGGGGTCAAAGGGGAGTGTGGGAAGTGAGGGGGGTTCTGAGGGGCTGCAGGAACAGCAAGAGCAAATGGACATGGTGGATGAGGAAAATGAAATGGCCGGAGATTGTACTGTAATATTTATGGTGTCCTAGAAAAGGAACTCTACATGGAGTTTCCTGAGAGTTATGCGCCTCCTGAATTAAAAGGTCGCAAGGTACTTAGGCTTCTATGTGCTATCTACAGATTGAAGCAAGCCAGGTTAACCTGGTGGCGCACATTAGACAAGTCCATGAAAGAACTCGGATTTGAACAGCTCTGAATGGATGCCAGCCTCTTTGTGTACAAGCAAGGAAATGAGATAGTACTCGCTATCATCTATGTCGACGACACACTATTCTGCGGACCCAACAAGAGCCTAGTTGAAAGACTTAAGGCTGCTTTTATGAAAAAGTGGGAATGTTGAGACCTCGGGGAACCACACGAATTCCTCTGAATGAACATGTGTTGAGAAGGTCACTGTACTTATATTGACCAGCAGCAATACCTTAACAAAGTCCTTGAGTGCTGCAGCATGATCAATGCTAAGCCTGCTTGGACTTCTTTACCTCAGGGCTACTACCCCGAGAAGAATAATCTTCCAGTCAATCTGGAACTCCAGACTTGGTTCCAAACCATGATTGGATCATTACTATACCTCATGATTGGGACTAGGCCCGATATCGCCTACGCTGTCACTCAGTTGGCCCACCAATCAGCAAACCCATCTCAGGATCACCCTGAAAAGACCCTGTACATATACTGGTACCTCCTTGGTACTTCAGACTACTCACTTGTCTATGATGGTGAATCCAGCAAAGGCTTAATTGCCTGTACTGGGGTCAAGATAAAATAACTGGTCACTTGCAAACAGGTTTCTACCTGAAATTACTGAATGGAGTGTTCTTGTGGAATTCACACCTACAAAGACCACAGCTCTGTCCTCTACTGAGGCAGAATACATGGCTTTGAGCGATTGTTCTCGCCAAGTTGTATGGATCAAGCAGATGCTCGAAGAAC
>JBBPNY010000911.1:0-10596 GCA_038091165.1 Rubroboletus pulcherrimus | reverse complement strand
ACACTTACTCACAGCTGTGCAAGGTAGTTCGTTTTCAAGCGTCCGTTGGTTTGTCTCGGGCGAGGACAGAATAGAAACGCACTACTATCATGTCATCAGTCATCGAAAACGGAAGGGAAAGTCCCACTCGGAAGAATCACATACTTGCTGAGTTTGGCCTACCCACTCAAGGTAAGCTACAGAAGGATCAGAAAACGTAGTCTAGCAAAAAGGGTAAATACCCCCTACTAATGATATTCAAGCTAGAGCCATCGTATTTCAAAGTGGTCATGAAACAGGAGTAGTTTAGAAGCTCACATGGCGAGTGCGTCACCGCCATAGCGGATCTGGAGTATGACATATAATACCCACAATGGACAGAAATGCAAGGTGGCTTGACATACCAGTAGATAACTGATACCTCCAAAAGAAAAGGGCCGGTTCTACCACAAGCCACATTGGCATAATATCAACAGGACTACCAACCCCATATGCTCACCCAGACATGATTGACCTAATTGGTGGGATCGTTAGCCCATGCGAGTGCAAGCACAGATAGGCTTACCTCGCGATCGAACGTGAGGGCTGAATACCCGATCGATGACACTCTCGGGGTCACAAGCGGAGCGAATACTCACCGTGATCATACAAAATAACGACAGCGCTGGCCACTGTTAGCAATCCACGCGAGCGACATGCGAAGTCAAGGCAAGAGGAGGGAGGACGACTTTGACACATCCGGGTAACGTAGACAATTTTTGCAGTCTGAACATATTCAGTGGCGGAAACCACATCCATGTGGGATACGAGGTCGGATACTCGAGACGTCAACCAAAGGTGTTAGAGGTTAGAGACAGATGTCTATCTGTGGTTCGAGTTCGGCCCACTGGCAGTATAACTTGTAAATATCCTGCAATCTGTGGCGCCAGGCCACTGTAAATAGTAAAGTCACTGAAATTCAATGTCACAGACACTGATGTACGTGGGATCAGTGACAGTGTCATTGATGTGTGCCGATGCGCACTTCGTCGCCGGACACGAGCGAGCAGTAAGTGATGTACATATCAGTCAACTCGCCCAGTGTGAAAATTACCTACCGTATCCGTGATAGATCAGCGCTCCGTCGCCGCACACAAGCGAGCAGTGAGTGATGTATCACTTGAGTGCAGGGTGAATCCACGGACGAACGATAGATCAAGTGCTTCAATCAGTGGACATGGGCGAGTGGTGAGTGATGTCTCATATAAGCGTGGGACCATCTATGGACGAGCGATATATCAGCTGTGAGCTCACGTGATGCTGATGTATCAGTCAACTGGCCCAGTGTGCCAGTGAGGATGACCTACCGTGATAGGGAGTCAGCGATTCATTGGTGGACACAAGTGCTAGTGAGCGGTGACTGATACATCATTCATCAATGCCGTCCTGGTGAGGATCCACATCGCCTTCTACCCTATCGATGTACGACATATATCATGCTACCACTGTACTTTGATATATTATTGGTACTGATACTAGTGGGCCAGCATCATGCTTGGCCACCAGCATGATCTTTGTATTATTCTTAATGTTCTACTTTATGGGTTTGTTGTCGCGCTGGTAAACAATCTCCAAAGTGCGTTCCCTACATCACCTATATATGTATACGTTTGACGATGGAATCTACTCCTCGTCTGGTCTAATGGGGTATTGCCTCATAGCTTTCCCTCTATCCCCTCAACATTGCCATTCGCAAACGGCCAATCGTTGTATCCGAACGGTGTCAGGTTTCCCGGCTTGTAGTACGTTGACCGGTCCCCACCCGTAAGGGGTAGGTTCTTCTGTAGCCGCACCGGGAGATCAGGCTGATAATCAAATCCACAGATGAGCACAGAATACTAGAATGGAAAAGGTGGGGAACGCTCACGTTCGGAATATACAGCCGCCCGAAGGCAATAAGCCCTCCCTTGTCCTCCGCGGTGCGCAATGCTGTCTCGCGGGTATATCCACCTGCTGATATGAATATTCTCTCTTCACCACCTTCACCCCCATTCCATATCTCTCGCAAAAAGTCGTTGTTCTCGCTCGGGGCTATGTCCATGTGCTCATCCAGGCGAGCCTCGGTCACATGGAGATACGCCAATCTTGGGTGCTTATCACGTAGAGCGGTAGCCAGGTGTGCAAACGTTGGTCGGGGGTCCGGCATTCTCATGTCTGAAAACAATGGAGATGAGCACGACGGCGTGCAGATCGGCGCAATGACCTCACCTTGGAAAGGGTTCCAGGGACTGATACGAATACCAACCCGGTCTTCGCCGACAGCGTCCACTATGGCGTTGACGACCTCCCTCGTGAATCTCGTGCGACCTTCCTCGTCTCCGCCCCATCTGTCCGTGCGTTTGTTGGACACTGTTTGAAGGAACTGATCCGGCAAGTAACCGTTTGCGCCGTGTATCTCCACCCCATCGAATCCGGCACCGTGTACGGCGTTGCTTGCTGCTTTTGCATATGCAGCGATGTAATCTTTGATCTCCGCCTCGGTCAACGGACGAGGTGCCTTCGACCGGCCTGTCAACGTGACGGACGATGCCGAGACGTACGGTGAAGGCGGATCCTGTCCCTCGAGGAAATCTATATCGGCGGCACGACCAAGTGCCCAGAGTTGGAGGAAGATGTACGATCCCTTGGCATGAACCGCGTCCGTGACCTGATACAATCACAAAGTCCACCGTGAGACGGGTTTGGGATGATCGACAGCGACGGAAGAAGAAGCGTGCGTACCTTTTTCCAACCTTGGATCTGTGCATCGGTGTAGATGCCTGGGACATGTCCGTATCCTCCTGCATCATGGGAGATGACCGTGGCTTCTGTGATGAGCAATGTCCCTGGTGCGGAACCGCGCTGAGAATAGTAGGATGCTTGCTGTGGCCCAGGGACGTGGGAAGCATGTGCTCGGAAACGGGTCAAAGGGGCAAGAACAACACGGTGGTGAAGGGTCATGCGGCCAAGCTTGATGGGCTTGAAGAGCGCGGATGTCTGCTGTGTAGAGGCCATGGCTGGTGTTGGTTAGAAAGCGCGAAGTGGTTGATACTGAACTGCTCGGTCAAGTTGCATACTGGCGCAATTTATAGTGAGATCAGCGACAGTATCCGGTACGTTTGATGGGCGAGCGTCTGAGCGAGATTTGTAAGGTGGACCGCGAGGCCAGCTCAGAGCTTTTCCGCGATGAGTACAGTCACTGCGGAGGTTGGTCAGGTCATTGGTCATCCTGAGCTCGTTGGTAAGATGTTTCGAGATGATCATCAGAGTGTGAAGGATACCGGAACTTTCCAGACCATCGCGTGTCAAGTTCCTACCCTCAACCTGCTGAACCGCTGACTCAGGGTGGATTTGCAACCCGTGGATGACCAACTTCTCCGAGCCCACTCGCATCACTCCAGCTGATAACCACAAGAAACTTTGAGCGAAATCGGCACACTTTACATGTAGTGCAATCACCACCTCAACCCGGTCATTTCAGGACGAGCTTATAATGGGCTGGCCACTGTCATGGAGTCTGTCACATGGCCACCCTGAGGTATATACAGAATCCGTGAATCGAATGGTATCTTGGCCCAAACGCATTCAATGTGTCGTGTAGTGCCTCCTCACACATGAGTATAATTCAGTCGACCAGACGGATTCACCCCGCTCGCGCAGACCATGGATGTGAATCTTGTCCGTGTGCGCACCGCCCACGGACCACTTCGCCCTGATGACAGACCGGAAGCCAGCAAGCTGCATCGCTGACGACCTCATACATAAACCTAAGTTACAAGCGTAGTCGGAGGGGGGTCGGCTGCAAACCTCATGGCATCGTGTGACATGTCAGCATCTTGTCCCTCCGGATCCTGTACAAACGATGACCGGAGGTTGAGAATCAGTCGACATCCGATCACCGCGTCCATGGCCACTGGGTAGCCTTCGGACACCTCCTCCCAAATTTCCTAGCGCAGGTTCATCAAGTGAGTGTTATGCGACAATGTAGGAGAGGAATACATACCCCAAGACCTTGTTCCATGCTGACGCTGACGATGCACGTCAGTACTATGCTATCATAAGAAAATGTGAGGACATGATCTCAGTGTGCATGTTGTAGTCAAGGTGAACTTGCATACCAGAGAAAGTAGCCCATGTTACCCTTGATGAGGACGTCTGTAATATACACCCCATCCATCCTAGCGCGGTATCCCGACAGCCAGTTACGAATGCCATGCCACAACGCGAGTAGACAGAGCATGCCGTCGTATACGATCACGGGCAACCAAAAGACATACTGTTTGTAAAACGAAGGGCCGTGTGCAACGGTGCAGATGTATAAATCTGTCATGATCTCGTTCGTGGC
This sequence comes from Rubroboletus pulcherrimus, assembly GCA_038091165.1. Lineage (NCBI taxonomy): Eukaryota > Fungi > Basidiomycota > Agaricomycetes > Boletales > Boletaceae > Rubroboletus > Rubroboletus pulcherrimus. The sequence goes on along the minus strand of JBBPNY010000911.1, from coordinate 6,254 downwards.
TAGTGTTTCCGAAAAAAGCATGGACTCGTGAGCGTGACTGGATACGAAGGAGATAAAGGATTCAGGGGAAACAGACAGACGTACGTTGTGTAACTGCATCCGCGAAACACAAAAGGGTCGACATGGCTACAACTTCACCAACATAACCGAACGTCATGAGGGCAAGGATAACTCGTGATTCCAGGTACAAGGCATATAGCCGAACTACAAGTATCACTTAAAGGGGGTCAGCAATGACCGAAAGGAGCAAAGGGTAGCGGACACACGCTGGATCAGGAACAATACAAAAAGAACAAGCGATTCTTGAACAAAGAAGTAGACTTTGCCTTGGAAAAAGTGAGACGGAAAGGAGGGATAACATGATTGACATTTACTCACAGCTATGCAAGGTAGTTTAAGCATCCATTAATTTGTCTCGGGCGAGGACAGAATAGAAACACACTACTGTCGTGTCATCAGTCATCGAAAACGGGAGGGAAAGTCCCACTCGGAAGAATCACATACTTGCTGAGTTTGGCCTACCCGTTCAAGGTAAGCTATAGAAGGATCAGAAAACGTCGTCTAGCAAAAAGGGTGAACATCCCCTACTGATGATATTCAAGCTAGAGCCATCGTATTTAGTGGTCATGAAACAGGTGTAGTTTAGAAGCTCACATGGCGAGTGCGTCACCGCCATAGCGGATCTGGAGTATGACATATGATACCCACAATGGACAGAAATGCAAGGTGGCTTGACATACCAGTAGATAACTGATACCTCCAAAAGAAAAGGGCCGGTTCTACCACAAACCCCATTGGCATGATATCAACAGGACTACCAACCCCATATGCTCACCCAGACATGATTGACCTAGTTGGTGGGATCGTTAGCCCACGCGAGTGCAAGCACTGATAGGCTTACCTCGCGATCGAACGTGAGGGCTGAATACCCGATCAGTGACACTCTCGGGGTCACAAGCAGAGCGAAAACTCACCATGATCATACAGAACAACGACGGCGCCGACTGCTGTTAGCAATCCACATGAGCGACTTGCGAAGTCAAGGCAAGAGGAAAACAACTTTGACACATCCGGGTGACGTAGACAATATTTGCAGTCTGGACATATTCAGTTGGGGAAATTACATCCATGTGGGATACGAGGTGGGATACTCGAGGCGTCAACCAAAGGTGTTAGAGGTTAGAGACAGATGTCCATCTGCGGTTCGAGCGCTGAAGCTGAAGGCCCAGCAGGTATCCTGGGCGCTGGCAGGCTTGGCGCCAGGCAACTTCTTTACATTAGCACAAAATTGCAAAATTGCGATAATACCTATATGATTTTGGGACATAAAATGACTAAATCGGGTAATAATATTACCTAAAATCATATATTTTATCGTTCGCAAAACTCTTTTGTTTTTGTTAGGTCCAAGGTCGATTGGTCCACGCCTAAGGTGCTATGACGATGCTACCGACGAAATTGCTCCCTGTCACATGTCATCATATTGTCGAATGTCCATGTAGCCATAGGTTGCATCTTATCTCATATCGTCAAGTAAACACAGAAGATTTATTTTAAGTGATAAGCAGGGAGCCAAGTAATTACTTGTGTCCAAATCAGTCATCGCGACTCAGCCAGAAGTTGTGCGAGTAACTGTCAAGTACCAACTCCTCGTCCGAGCCCAGTGACTGAGTGACTCGCATGTGGCGATACTCCTGCTGGTAACCACAAGTTGAAACTCTGAGTGCGGCACACTTTAAGAGCTGTGATTGGAGGACGGCTAGCAAAAAAAAAAAAAGGAAATTAAAGGTGCGCCTGACTTTTCTGCAACGCAAATTGTATGCCGTCTGTCAAGCATCATATTGTCACGTAACGTTTTCGACGAGTCTTCGGTACGATTTGTGAGCTCTGATTGAGTCTATAATATGTAAATCCAGGGGTTGCGTTCGAAAGACGGACAACAAGCCCCACAGTGCGTCGTCCCGGACATGGCGATCTTCCTCCTGTACGTCTTGTAAAAGGGACGACGGAAGATGGAGAATCAACTCATGCTTGTAAGGCATCTCACATAAACCTAAGCTACAAGCGTAGTTGGAGGGGGGCCAGCTGCAAACCTCATGACATCGTGTGACATGCCAATGTCCGAGTCTTGTCCCTCCAAATCCTGTACAAACGATGACCGGAGGTTGAGAATCAGTCGACATCCGATCACCGCGTCCATGGCCACTGGGTAGCCTTCAGACACTTCCGCCCAAATTTCCTAGCACAGGTTCATCAAGTGAGTGTTATGCGACAATGTAGGAGAGGAATACATACCCCAAGACCTTGTTCCATGCTGACGCTGACGATGCACGTCAGTATTATGCTATCATAAGAAAATGTGAGGACATCATCTCATTGTGCATGTCATAGCCAAGGTGAACGTGCATACCAGAGAAAGTAGGCCACGTTACCCTTGATGAGGACGTCTGTGATATACACCCCATCCATCCGCTTAGCGCGGTATCCCGACAGCCAGTTATGAATGCCATGCCACAAGGCCAGTAGACAGAGCATGCTGTCGTACACGATCACGGGTAACCAAAAGAAATACTGTTTGTAAAACGAAGGGCCGTGTGCAATGGTGCAGATGTATAAATCTGTCATGATCTCGTTTGTGACTGTTTGCAAACAAGTAGCCCATGATTTGTGAGCATAAATAGAGAGAAGGAGATAGAGGGTCAAGGGAAACGCATAGGCGTACATTGTGCATATGCGTCGACGAAACCAAAAAGGGTCGACATGGCTACAACTTCACACACATAACCGAACATCATCACGGCAAGGATGACGCGTGATTTCTGGTACAAGCCATATAGCCGAACTACAAGCACTACTTAAAGGGGGTCAGTGGTGACCGAAAGGAGCAAATGACAACGGACATACCCTGGATCAGGAACAATACAAAAATACAGAGCCATGGTTGGACAAAGAGGTAGACTTTGCCTTGGAAAAAGTGAGACGGAAAGGAAGGATAACATGATTGACATTTACTCACAGCTGTGCAAGGTAGTTCGTTTTCAAGCACCCATTAATTTGTCTCGGGCGAGGACAGAGTAGAAACACACTACTATCATGTCATGAGTCATCGAAAATGGAAGCGAAAGTCCCACTCGGAATAATCACATACTTGCTGAGTTTGGCCTACCCGTCCAAGGAAAGCTACAGAGAGGTCAGAAAACGTAGTCCAGCAAAATGGGTAAACATTCCCTACCAATGATATTCAAGCTAGAGCTGCCGTATTTAGTAGTGGCATGAAACAGGAGTGGTTTACATGCTCACATGGCGAGTGCATCACCAATGTAGCGGATCTGGAGTATGATATATGGTACCCACAGAAACGCAAGGTGGCTTGACATACCAGTAGATAACTGATACTTCCAAAAGAAAAGGGCCGGTCCTACCACAAGCCACATTGGCATAATATCATCAGGACTACCAACCCCGTATGCTTACCCAGACATGATTGACCTACTGGGATCGTTAGCCCACGTGAATCACCAAGCAAGCACTGATGCTTACCTCGCGATCGAACGTGAGGACTGAATACCCGATCAATGACACTCTCGGGGTCACAAGCAGAACGAGTACTCACCGTGATCATACAGAACAACGACGGCGCTGGCTACTGTTAGCAATCCACATGAGCGACATGGGAAGTCAAGGCAAGAGGAGAACGACTTTGACACATCCGGGTGACGTAGACAATATTTGCAGTCTGGACATATTCAGTTGCGGAAACCACATCCATGTGGGATACGAGGTGGGATACTCGAGGGGTCAACCAAAGGTGTCAGAGGTTAGAGACAGATGTCTATCTGCGGTTTGAGCTGAAGCGCCCAGCACAACCCGTAAACATCCGGAGTCCCGCAATCTGTGGCGGCAGGCAACTTCTTTACATTGCGTGCAGTCGAAGTACTGGTTCTGGTCCTATCCAAACTCCGCCAAACCAAAAACTGGGTGTACATAGCACGGCAAAATGTTACAGCCGACGATGCTATGTGCCGATGCAGTCCATATAACTACTATCACAGACGCCTTGGCAATATTGCTCTTGAGTTTACTGGTTTTGTTCGAGCAGGGTGCCGGGTGTGGTAGCCACGTGTTCCTGACTCCACTGGCAAGACTTGTGCATTCCCACATCTATCACAACCGTAACTCCAATTCACTTCATTTATAAGAAATGCTGTATACAAGCAAACACATTACAGCAGTTTTCAAAAGTTCATGGAAAATGTACTTTCTTTCTTACAATTTAGTGATCACGTGGGGATCACACGTCCTGGACCCCAGATGCATCATGTTCGCCACAGGAAGTTTTCAGCAGCACCGTCCTCACCGTCCTCACATTCCATGCCTAAACGCCAGGCATCCCAGGACCTGAGGGCTCGCATTCCAATCCTTCACCATGAAGGCCTATCCGTCAAGGAAATCTGTCGTCGACTCGGTATCAAGAAATCATTGGTCTATCTCGTCCTCAAACTTCACAGCCAGTTCGGTGTTGTCTCAAATTTCTACAACTACTCATGTGCAGTGGGCTGTCCTTGTTCTCTTAGTCCAGCAGATCTCGCCTTCCTTTCCACTCTTTTAGATCATCGAAGATGCCTTTATCTCGATGAACTGCGGGACGAGCTGCAGCTCAAACGCGGTGTTCGTACAACCCTTCCAACTCTGTACTGCGCCCTCCGGTGGCTTGGTGTCAGTCAAAAAACCATTTCCACCTGTGCATATGAACGAAATGAATTGGTCCAGGCAATGTACATGAATAGGATTGCCGAGGAAGTTCCAGATGCAGGTATGCTAATGTTCGTTGACGAGGCTGCAAAAGACGAGTGTACGATTTCACGGAGATACGGGCGCTCAAAAAAGGGTGTGCACTGTGTGGTTCAGAGGCGTTTTGTCAGAGGTATGCGATATTTGATTGTCCCGGTGATCACATTGGATGGCATCATCGTATACGATATCGTGGATGGTCCTGTTGACAGCCACCGTTTCTTCAAGTTCATCAAGGATCTTGTCATATGCATTTCCTCTTTTTCTAACTCAATTACTAACATTGCTTCATGTAGATGCCGTTCACAAACCCCTACCCCGGCCCGCGCAGTGTCCTTATCATGGACAACTGCCGCATCCATCATGGTGAGCACATTTGGCAGTTGGTCGAAGACGAACACCGTAAGTACTATTTCTTCTATGATTGACTGATAAACTGATATAACTACATAGTTTGCAAGCTCATCTATCTGCCACCGTACTCACCTGATTACAACCCGATCGAGCAAGCGTTCTCTGTGATTAAGGCATATCTCCATTGTCAAGGCTCAAACGACTCACCCATGATGTCTATCATTCAAGCGTGTCAGAGTATTACACCTGACAAGGCCGAGGGGTATTTTCAGGCATTGTTACGACGCTACCGCACCGTAGGTTCTGGACCAAGGTGAAGTGTACAAAGATACTAGTAGCTGGCACTCTGAAGTAGCCAGAAGACTTAGGAGGGATTCCTAACAGGCCAGAAGATACGCAGTATATTGCGTAGAACTAGCTGGGGAGCCAGTTCTACAAAGCAGGGGTTTATATATGTTACAAGATCGCGCACAGACCAAGCTATGCGTGATAGTAGACTAATCTAAATGGAGGAACGCCTCATGGACACTAGCAGGCATGCTATGAGGTGATGGGATCAAAGAGGCAGCGCGGTTCCGAAAGGAAGAAGGAACTGGTCTAATGGTACATCAAAAGGGGGCAGTAAAACTGCTAAGGTGAAACAGGGGAAGGAGGGCTGTGTAGATCTTAGGAGATCAACACAGGAAGGGGATAGTGGTCCGAAGTAACGGTAGTATTCGTCCACAGAGTGAGAAGCGAAGGCCAACGTTCTAACGTTGTGAGTAAAGCTGAATAGGGGAGGAACCGAACCATTGGTTTGTAACAGGCATCAGGATATATTTTGTAGCACATCTTGTATTGTTGTTTTGAATCCTCATGTTGTTTTTTCTATCCCATCATATAATATGTTTTGAGTCCATTCACAGTGCACAAATCAAATCAGTGTTGTACTGTATCAAACATGCATAGTACTAAAAAGATGGCTCTTCATCCTCGTCAACGGCGAACCCATGTGGCACCGGAAGCCACTGCTTCTGTGAATCACAAAAGTATAATAAATCGTAGTCCCAGCCCTTGTGACAGTCTGGATCATCTGCCCGCATTGGTGGCCCTGTGAAGCGCATACCACC
>JBBPNY010000910.1:0-10607 GCA_038091165.1 Rubroboletus pulcherrimus | reverse complement strand
TGGCACTTAGTAGCCAGAGGACTTTTGGAGAATATACGCCAGAAGATACACTGTATTTGCGTAGAACTAGCTAGGGAGCTAGTACTACGACACAGGGGCTTATATATGTTACATGGGGACGCACAGACCATGCTGTGGGTGAATATAACAGTAATCAGATGTACTATGAGGCCCAAATATCCTATAAAGGGGTAGACTGGGAAACCGGTAGGTACGATGAAACGTAAGGTGAAACATGAGGGTGGATTGGGAAAGGCAGTGTGGTTCCGTAGGTGACAGATGGAAAGGAACTGTAGGTATGGTACACATAATGGGGTTTAGTTATCAGAGCATCATAGGAGATGGGGAACGTGGGAGACAAAGGGGAAGATCAAAGGGAGAGGTGTGAATGAAAGAGAGGCCGTATGTAGGGGAAGGTTGGGTTGTAACAATAGCCCCCCCGTAAGGCAAATACACTGTATCGCAAACGAACGTACCATAATCAATGTTCGGGGCCGGATTGGTCTCCCCCGTTGACTTCGTAGTCATACTGGTCGTTGGGGTTCCATTCGTCCCATCCTCCTCCAGGGTGGGTGCCAGTTGCCTGAGGGCAGCGTCCAAGCGTATGGCCCCTGCGGTTGCAAAGAGAACATTGTTGTTGAGGACAGTGGAGGACGGGGTGTCCGGGAGCGAGACGGTTGCAGAAGGGGCAACAGGTAGTAGGGCATTCGGGTCGGAAATGTCCTGGCTCGCCACATCCGAAACAGACTGGTTGGTCAGGAGTTGGGGAAATAACGGGATAGGGCTGTTGGATGGCTGGGATAGTGGTGCTGAGTGCCTGGGCAAGGCGTCAGAAGGCATGAGTGATACAGGCTCGAGAACAGAGAGTTCATTGTTGAGAAGGAGGAGCGGAGGCTTCGTCAGTGGGTCGGGGGTATCAATGGGTAGGAGATGGAATTGGGGAAGCGTTGGAGATCTCGGAGAAGGGGGTCCTTGTGGATTCCTGTGACTCTGTTTCTGAGGCAATGGTGGTGGTTGGCGATTGGTTTTCGCCTCTTTCTGGAGTTGAGCTCGCAGGGCAGAGTACTTGGGAAGGAGGTTCTGGAAAGGGAGTAGGGGGTCTGGGGTAGGAGGCGTAAGACTCCTGGACTGAGGCAAAGGTTCGGATAGACGGGTTGGGGACAGGAACGGGAGAAGGGGAGGCAGAGGGTTGGTCAGTGGGGCGATCGTTAACGACCGTCTGCAGGTGAATGGGAGGATTGGGGAACGTAGTCGCATCAGTGAGATACCCAATGCGTTCCACTTGGGTAGCCATTTGGAGGAGGGGTCTAAGGATGTGGGCAATCTGTGGGGGAGGAATCTCGTTGACAACATGGACGAAGCCAGCATAGTACAAGAGATCCAATATCTCGCTTCTGAGGGAGGAGAGTGATTCAGAGAGGGACGAGTCATGGGGGCCAGTCCCATAACGGCGATCGTTTTGGGTGAAGAATGTTTGGTGGAGATAAACTCGTCGGTAGGTGTTGATAAGACGCAGTAGGATGATGGAGGAGTGAAGAGGCCGGTGAGAGGTAAGGAAGGCATCAAAGTCTAGGGATTGGAGGACAGCGATGAAGACTAGTCGACGGGCGACAAATCCAAAACAATGGATGTTGACAGGGGGAATTTCGGGGACCTGGAGGGATGAATCTGGGGGAGGAGCTGGGAGGAGGACGACCATTGAGTTAGTAATGCCAGGGACAGTCCTCGTACCGGCAGAAGCACAAATGAGTATGGGGGTGACGAAGAGCTTCGGTGAGGCCTTTTATGGTGAAGATGTTGAATATCCTCCGAAGCCAGGCAAGTTGAGAGGAAGAATAACCAAGGGCATAGGCAATATCTGAGGCAGGGATGATGACGGTTTCAGCGGGGGAGTATTCAATAGGTTCTGACATGGGGATTCAAAGGTAATGGGCGGTCTTATATCCTTTCAGGATATCAGGGGCGTTTCCCAAACTGAGTTCATCTTCCCAGGCTGCTTCAGAAAACAGGTATCCTTTCCAGGCGACGAGGTACCGACGACGACGGGCAGTGCCCCAGTGTTTTACGATATGGCTGACTTCGTATTCTTCTTCAGTGGCTGAAAGATGCGGTGGTGGTCGGGGGAAATTGGGGCTGTGTTCATCAGTTTCAGTGTAGGGGGTGAGAAGAGAGGCGTGGAAGACCAGGTGTATTTTCCAGGACGGTGGTAGGTTTAGTTTGTATGCTACGGCGGAAATAAGTTTGCTGATGGAAAAGGGGCCGTGTCGTTTAGAAGATAGCTTTCGATTGGATGATAGGGGTAGGTTGGTGGCTTCTAACCATACTTGTTGTCTGATGATAAAGGGGGAAAACTTGTTACGGTTTCGATTGGTCATGATCCGTTGGGAGTTGGTAAGGGCGGATTTGGCTTCCTCTTGGGCGGAGGCCAGTTCAGTAAGCTGGTCGGTTAGGTGAGAAACAAAGGTTGGGTCAATTTTGGGGTAGGCACGAGGTTGGTATCCCATCATCAGGAAAAAGGGGGATTGTTTAGTGGCCGAGTGAGTCATGGAATTGTGATGAAATTTGGCCATAGGGAGAAGGTCAGGCCAGGATTCGGGCTTTTCCTGACAGAATAGACAGAGGTAAGTTTCAAGTTCCTGGTTAACTCGTTCGGTTTCTCTGTCAGTTTGGGGATGGTAAGCAGTAGATAGAGCGACGTCATAGTGGAGAAGTCGAGAGAGTTCGAGGGCGAAGGTAGAGGTGAATTGGGGGCCTCGGTCGGATATGACACAATCATGGAGGCCAAAACAGGGAAATACATGTTTGTAAAACAGGGAGGTGATGTCAGCGGCCGATACCTTTTTGGAACATGGGATAAAAAGCACCCCCCGGATAAGGCCGTGGTCCACCACAACCAACACAGTGTCCAGGGGGCCGACAGAAGGCAGGCCAGAAATAAGATCCATAGTGAGGTGCTGAAACGGGCGAGTGGCAGTGGTGGGAACAGGGGTGAGAGGGGGGCGAGTGGGGTGGGTATTCACCTTGTGCTGTTGGCAAACCGCACAGCTGGCGATATAGTGGCGGATAAAGGTAGACATGCCCGGCCACCAGTAATCACGTGAGAGGAGCGAGAGGGTCCGGGCGGTGCCCACATGTCCCCCATGGGGAGCGTTGTGTATGGAGGAAATGAGAGGGGTCCAGCAATCTTCAGGGATGTACAAGTGTCCTTGAAAGGTTAGGTGGACACCGTCGTATGACCAGTCATCGGGCTGTGCCCGAGGAAGCAAGCTGGTACCCAGGGACATGGCAGTGAGGGCGTTAACAACCAAAGGGTTGGTGGCAGAAGAGGCAGCTATTTTGTCAACAATGGCCAAATCAAGTGAGCGAGAAAAGACAGAGTCAGGGAGAAGCTGGAGAGCGGCGTTATCCTGAGATGTATCGATTAGGTTGCGACGGGAGAGGGCATCGGCAGGAGCCATCTGGGAGCCCGGGAGGTGGGTGAACGTCAAGTCGTAATCCTGTAAGAACATTTGCCAACGGGCGTGTCGGGAGGAAAGTTTGTGGGGTTGTTTAAAATAGAGGAGGTTCTTGTGGTCGGTCAGGATGGTGACCGGCAAGCCTGTACCGCGGAGGTAGTGGCGCCATTCTTCTAAGCCAAGAATAACCGCAAGGAGCTCGCGATCATAGATATCATAATTGCGCTTGGCTTGGCCAAAGGATTTGGAAATATAGGAGCATGGGTGGAGGTCGCCATTCCCATCCTTCTGCATGAGTACGCACCCTGCAGCCGTTAGGGAAGCATCAGTCATAATGAAGAAAGGCTTCGTGAGATCGGGGGTATGAAGGACAGGTTGTTTTAAGAAGGCGTTTTTGAGGGTGCGAAACGCACGTTCTTGATCGGTGCCCCATTGCCAGAGAGCACCTTTACGAGTCAAGTCGTGGAGGGGACGCGTAATGTCAGAAAACACGGGGATGAATTTGTGGTTGAAGTTACAGAAACCTAAGAAAGAACGAAGCTTAGAAATATTTTCCAGTGGGTGCCAGTCTTCAATAGTGGAGAGCTTTATGGGATCCATTTTAATACTGTCATGGGACACAACTAGGCCGAGGTATTCGACTTCGGCAAGGTCAAAGTGGCATTTCTCCGGTTTGAGGTAAAGATGTTGTTTGCAGAAACATTGTAGCACTTTCAAGGTTCGTTCATGGTGAACAGCATCGTCAGAAGAATGGATGAGTACATCGTCCATATAGACGACAAGCCATCCTTCAGCGATGAAGTCAGCGAAGGCATCGTCCATATAGGCTTGGAATGTGGCAGGAGAATTACAGAGTCCAAAGAACATGACAGTGGGTTCGTAGAGTCCGAATGGAGTGACGAAGGCGGCCTTCCATCGATCTTCAGGTTTGATCTGGACGTTGTTATAACCCCAACGGACGTCCAACTTGGTGAAGATAGAGGATCCTTTAAGTTTGTCAAGAAGGTCGTTAATACGGGGAAGAGGGTAGGTATTTTTCACTGTATGGGTGTTAAGGTATTGATAATCCTGGCATGGGCGTAACTTCCCGTCTTTCTTTTGTACGAAGAAAAAGGGGGCAGCCTGAGGGGACTTAGATGGTTGAATTTTGCTGTTGGTGAGGTTTCCTTTGACGAACTTCTCACAAGCGGCAAGTTCTTCAGGATTGAGAGAGTAGTTTGATGCCTGTTTTGGTACAAAACTGGGAAGTAGACGGACTTCGTGATCAAACGATTGTGGAGGGGGTCATTCGGTGTTTTCTTCTTCAGTAAAGACATCAGAGAATTGTTTATACTTTTCAGGTACTTTGGTTTTCAGGCGAGTGGCTTCCTGGGCAAGGGTTGTAGAAAGTGTGACTTTTCGGATTTGTTCTGGGAGTTTGTCGAATTGTTTGATCCAAAGATTGGCAAGCTTGATATCAATGTCGTTGCAAAGGTACCGTAGGAGGTATCGTTGTCCAAGGGCTTCAAGGCCATTTTGTTTTCGTGGAGCTGTTTGGGGGGAAACGGTAACCTTTTGGCTGGTCCAGTTGATTACAGGGTTTCGTTCAGCGAGCCACGACATCCCTAAGATGATATTTTGGTGTTTGCCACTGGAGAGGATGAGGAAGTCACGATCTTCCTCATCATTGTCTATCCAGATATGGAGTTTAACTTTATATTGGATTTCTCCCATGCGGTTTTCCGTTCCATTGGCGTTATAAGCTTGGTGGGGTCGGGAAAGGGGAATAAGGCGAAGGTGATTTTGTTTGGCAAAGGTGTAATCGATGAAGCAGGCAGTTGCTCCACAGTCGACCAGAGCTGGGGTAGATACAACATTTTTGCCTCCCACTGAGGAAAGAGAATGGGGAACAAATATTGATTTCTCTTCACGGGGTACAATTACAGTGGGTAGGGTAGGAGAGCTTGACGTTGTTACAAGTCTCCTATTCAAAAATCCATCATTTGTATCTGATGAACCTGTTCAACTTCTTCGGTTGCGTGGGGTTCTTTGGCATCTTCGTTATAGCTCATCTTAAGTGTCCGGAGAATTTCATCACGTTTGATAGACTTTGATAATTCAGAGATGTAGGAGTCCAATTCGTCGGGGGTTTGGTTCTGGACAGTCTGGACGGTTCGGACTCGTTCGGGGTTGCGGGTGGGACGAAGAGGGGGAGAGGATGATGAAGAGTTTTGTGGTCGGTATTGGGGGTGTCCAGGGTGTTTGCGACTCATACATCCGACTTTATGACAGATGTAACATCGCTTTTCTCTGTTATGGTGTGCTCTTTCAGGACCAGACAGATAGATGTGATCTACGTCCATGGCATTTGGGTCTCTTCTGGTGGTCTGGAAAGTTCCTCGTTTGAGGTCTCGGAGGCGTTTGTGGTTCTGGACTTGCTGACCAGCATTGGTTTGCCATTCTTTGAGCGTCTTTGGCTTGGGCTAATTTGAAAGGTAGTCCGGCGGCATAGTAGTCACGGAGAACAGGACCGTTTTCTTCTTTGGTCATGCCTGAGAGGCCGACCATTAAGGTGAACCTGTGTTGTAGTTCTTTAGAGCTGTAGCCATAGCTTTGTCCATTTTGATGGACTTTAGTTGTCGTCGGGCATTCTCCGCTTTGTCTCTAGAGGTGAAGGCACTTTTAAACTCCTCCTCAAACATTGACCATTTCTTATAGTCAGGTTTGGTCGCCAATTTGGTAGAGTAACCTTCGGCGAAGACTCTTCCCTGCCCTTCTCCCATACGGGCTAGGGCGACAGTGACGGCTTCATGTTCCGATATTTTATCCTTTTTGATATCCTTATAAGCTCTGATGGTGTTCAGCCACCAATTCGCATCTTCTACTCTTCCCATAAAGTCCTTCGGGAGAGCTTCTTTTCCCATAGTATTGGAGTCGTCGGAGTCGTTCTCTTCCTCATATTTGGGTTCAGATTCTGGTCCAGGAAGATATACGTCTGGCAGAGGAGAAGGTCCTCGTATCTGACATTGGACTGGGTTGAAACCTGTTCGACTTGGTGTAGGAATAGGGGAGTTGGTATGATGGGGGCGATGGTGTTGTTCAAGTTGCCTTTGAGTTCGTTGGTGTTGAGCGAATTCGTTCTGTCTGATAGTGACAGCAGCCCTTTCTTGTTGTAGTTGATGTTCGTAGTAAGCCCTGTCCTCGGCCGAGAGGTTTGGGTCTAGGAGGATATCCTAGATGTCCGAAATATTGGGCAAAGGCTTGATAGCGGTTGCGGGTAATATGAGCTAGTTCTTTTGTTATGACGCTTACGGCTCTGTATGTTCTGGAGTGTAGGTGTAGCAAAGAACTAGTAGCTGGCACTTAGTAGCCAGAGGACTTTAGGAGAATATACGCCAGAAGATACGCTGTATTTGCGTAGAACTAGCTAGGGAGCTAGTACTACGACACAGGGGTTTATATATGTTACATGGGGACACACAGACCATGCTGTGGGTGAAGATAACGGTAATCAGACATACTACGAGGCCCAAATATCCTATAAAGGGGTAGACTGGGAAACTGGTAGGTATGATGAAACGTAAGGTGAAACACTAGGGTGGATTGGGAAAGGCAGTGCGGTTCCGTAGGTGACAGATGGAAAGGAACTGTAGGTGTGGTACACATAATGGGGTTTAGTTATCAGAGCATCATAGGAGATGGGGAATGTGGGAGACAAAGGGGAAGATCAAAGGGAGAGGTGTGAATGAAAGAGAGGCCGTATGTAGGGGAAGGTTGGGTTGTAACAGGACGAGTACTTCATGAACTGATAATTTTATCAACACCCTTGACTCGTGTAACAAGAACAATACTTACCATCAACAATGTCGATGAGAACACTGAGGAGTTCTTGAATGCAAGTAAAGCTCTCCAAAGGCATACCAACTAGTTTGAGAAGTATGTGGTGTTGAATTCAAACCTCAGGCCATTGGTCTTTGCCCAAGTGGCACTGGATATAATCAGGTTGGCGTAGACTGGTTGAGTCATCTACCCCCCCTATCTGAACTGTCCATGCCATGATAAGATTAGAGACTCCATACACCAAACCCTTATCTTTTATTTGGTTCAATATTTGCTCCTCCATGTTGCTTCACCCTATGTGGGCCCAAGAGCTCTTAACGATATACTGCTTGCTGTTTTGATCCTGTTTGTCCTCTTTGATTGGAGCCTTCACCATGATAAAGCATAGTGTGGCCCTTCCATGGATTGAGTCACCGCTGAAGAGGAGGCATATGATAATGTACTGGACATTGCCAATGTAGATTGTTGGAGGCATGCGAGTGCAAGGGGCTCAAGTGATGACAGGAGAGAAGAAGAGAGTGGGATCATAGCTGATGAGTTCCGGGGCCCTGAAGTTCAATGTGTAAAGTATACAGATGAAATAGTCAGTGTGATGGTGAATGGAGTACCCACATGAATGAACAACACCAGCATGGTTGAAGAGGTGAAGGCAAAAATTTGAATTTAAAATGGATAGTGCAATAACAAAACAACAACCAGGTTGCACCACAAAAATAGTGTAGGCCTTTCTTGCTAACTGCTTGGCCATGTGAGAGAGGTCTTCAGAGCTACTAAGCTCAAGGGAAGATACAACATTATGCCATGAGTTATTGCCAAGGAGTCAAATGGGTCTTTCTGGAGGAGAGCGATATCAGGCTTCATCTTCATATCCAAATCTGCTGGCACAGGTCTCATGGCAAATTCTGCTGACCAGGTGCATTGCATGTCTGCTAGCTCTTTGGTTTTTGCTCTTGTTCATGGCCCCAAAGTTTGGGATTTGAGTATGGAGTGAAGAGAAACAGCAATGCGATTGAGTCATGTTGCTGTCTTGTTCTCCTCCAAGCCAGCTTTTGGCAGGTAGGTCCCCTCATCAGTCTCATTCACCGACATTGTGTTGGAGACCTGTACAGTCCTCATGATCACTATGCTCCACTTCTGGTTCCTGCAACGTGGTGCTGATACGGATGGCAATGGGCCCTCCAATGTACTAATTGACTTTCCACTACCATGCCCCATGCCACACATAGTTGAAACATCTGCAGAGAGCTGAAGTATGTGAGGTAGATCAGTTGGTTGCCAACAACTCATGTTGGTGTTGTAAAGCTGTGTTTTGTTGTCTGAGCCTTTCAGTGCCACAAGCTCTGGAAATTGAACTCCTGTAGTCTGGTAGAAATGCAACACATAATGTGAATAATTGCTGCCCTGGCTCTGCATTATTATTGGTTCTTCCAGGATGGCACCATCCAACTTATTCTGAAGGTCTTCATTTAGCGGCACTCTGTGATAAAGTTTCGCAGAGGTAGAAACTGAGGCTGTTTTCAGCTTGAAGGGTGTGAATGTCATCAAGGTGATTACATTTTGATAAGGTGGAGTAGTGAGACTCATGGTATCTGAGGGCAAGGGGCAGAGAAACACGGGTGGGGCGTCTTTATCAAAAAATACATATACCCCACAATTTGGAAGCAAGAACTCCGAAAACTCTGTGGCTGTTCGATATCCACAACTTGTTGACATTCCCAAAAGTAATGCACTAACTACTGTGTGAGAGAATAGATAAACTGCTTGTTCCAATACTTGTTAAGCCAGAAATTGGTGCAGAGTTCATAGGTAGTGTCCAGCTTTAAGCATGGGTTGGCCACTTTCCCAAAGTGTGGGATAATATGTGCAGGTGAACAAATATGGGCCAACAGAATCACATTGCCAATGCAAGAGCCATCCCTTCTCATTACATGCTTTAGAGAGTGCAGACCTAACACAGAGTCAGTTTCAGGGCCAACATTGAAGTGTTGCATGTATGTGGAAAAATTGTTGGTGCCAGGGACATGAAACACAAGACAGAGTTGTATAACTAAGTGCCCTGTCAATTTGAATAAGAGACAGAATTCAGGAAATAACACATGAGCACACCATTCAAGCCCCCAGCAGGCCAGTCACTATTGGCTGTTGGACTGATGATTGCACAATTGTAACAACCAGAAAGATAGTGTTGCAATGGAGGAGTGATGACAAGGGTTTGCACAGGCTCCACTCATTCTGACTTGTGCCAAGTCCATAATTGCACTCAGATTTTTGACCAAATCAACAACTTCTCAGTTGAAGGGACGAAACAAGATGCAACTCATCTCTGTCCTTCCACATCATGGGACTCGCCATTTGAACAGTGATCCAGACATCTGAGAATGGTGTCATGAAGGTCAGGAAGCCCAAATGATTCTGAAGCTTCAGAGATGGTCATTCTTAAAGTGGGCTTCAGAGCTAAGTGAATAGCCATGGTGAATGAGGCAAAGGTTCACAAAGGCAGTGGAACCCCAGGAAGCATATCATTAGCTAGTGTGTGAGCAATTTGGAAGTAGTCCAGGACTTAGTGGGTCAGAGAACTGTAGAGGGACAAATTCCACACCTCTTCATCTGGCTCATGCTCCTCTCCGTTGTTGTTGTTGTTGTCATCGCCATCGCCATCAGGCTGGTGCTCAAGCCTCAGCGTGGATGCAATCTGGGTTGTGAGATTGAATCAGAAGCATTTGTTGATGTGATCAAGATGAAGGGTTTTTGACCTCGGTGACATGGGCTGTCGAAACATATATGTAGACATGTATGTAGTAGTACATCTGAAGTAAGAACATACAAGTCCAGAGTAATCTGGAACAGTCTGCTCAGTCCAAAGTATAAAATACTGGACTCAGACTCTGGACATATCACTGGACTACTACATAAGTCTGCTCAGACGTAGGAAGGATTCATTCCTCTAAGTGAACCTCCATGGAGAAGTCATACATTACTTCTCCATATATCTACTTGTATTGTATATATACCAGGCATACAGTCCTGAAGATAATAGAGACTTTTATTCCACTTCCCACATTTCCCCCAGTTGTATATCTCTCCTAAAGTGTTACAGTACCGTCCCGGGCTAATTCATTTTCTTCCTCCACCGAATCCCTCTGTTCATACTGCTCCTCGGAACCCCCCACGCTTCCTACACTCCCTTTTGATCTGACCCTCGACTACGTCTGGGGAGATATGCTAGATTGGGAAAGCTTCCCAATCCCGGTAGAGTGGGACTCGTTCCCCGAGTCCCCCCTCTCGGAGTCTATCCTTACTGACACCGAGATCCCGGACCCAATTATCTCGGGA
>JBBPNY010000909.1:0-10635 GCA_038091165.1 Rubroboletus pulcherrimus | reverse complement strand
CTAGTACTACGCCGGCGGGTTTATATAGACATACAGGAGATGCACAGACCAAGCTGTGGCATCGGTAGTTAGGCATACTACGAGGCCTAAGTATCCTAAAAGGGATGGCTTAGGAAACCGGTAAGTACGATGAAACACTAGGTGAAACGTGATGGGTGATGGAAGGGCAGTGCGGTTCCGTGAGTAACGGATGACGGAAGGAACCGTAGGTGTTGTACAAGTGAAAGGGGTTAGAGATGTATCAGAGAACCATCGGAGATGGGGAACGCGGTAGGTGGAGAGGAAGGGAAAACGGGGATGTATGGACGAAAGAAAGACTGTACATAGGAGGGGTTTGGGTTGTAACAATGATCCTAATTAGCTTCCTCACTGACATCACCATCATACTTATCAAGATGGTATTCCACCAAATCATCAGTTTTAGTAGCCAATTCAATGGCTGGTTTTCCCCTGTCTCCATCTCCCATCTCCATCCACAGCCATTGGATCATGATTATCCTCCTTGTTTCTTCAGCACACTTGATGAATATCTAGGGACACATAGGCAGAACATGGGTACTCACTCAACCAATTTGACCTCATGGTTATCTACAGGGCTATCACCACTGGCAGGATTGTCAGCTTCATCCCCCTCTGTGCCTATCTGAGTTCTCCATGTACATCCTTGGGCTCAGTCTGGGCAAGTGTGCTCATGCATCCCAGTTCATTGTCATCCAGGACATATTTTTGTGGATGGCACACAATACCTTGTCTGACCCTAGAAAAAAACAAGATGTTGATTGAGTGGTTGGAGGTACAAGCTTGGCTTGCCATGACACACAAGAGATCAAGTTTCTCACCATTCCTTGATTTCAGGGCCCTATCCCATCCACCATCCCCATCCGGAGGGTGCCCCATATGGCCCTACCTACTTCCTCCCAGAGTCTATGTAAGATGGATCCCCCACGAGCATCGACTGATCACTGCTTCACTTGATCTGCTGTGGATGCTGAAGCCGGAGCTGCTTGGGCATGCCACAGTCAGGTGATGTAGGACACCACCGAAAGTCTGTTGGAAGGGACTCCCTGATCAAAACTAGGGCGCTGAATGACGCTCACGCGAGAGAGGCTGGCGTACGGTATAAATTGAGGGTCTCTCATTTTTTGGCAGGGAAACGATTTGGTCACTGTCACATCCAGGGCAGCAGAGAGCGTTGCCTTTGACTGAGCCTCAGGGATCTGGTAAGCAAAACAGCAGTGCGGTTAGATATGATCGAAAGGGAAGAACTGGAAGAAGCAGATGGCGAAGCAGATGGTGATGCGAAGGTAGGTGTCTGATTAGCCTTCTCTACGTCTACCTGAGTCAATTTCCTGCCCTTGAAACAGTCTCAGCCTGCCTTGCCCTCATTCGGAGGCTCGCAGATCTGATCAGGGTCTGCAAAGAAAGGTCTCTGCCTTCGAACGACGAGGCAGCTATCTCCAAGCTCCATGCCGCTTAGAGTTCGAACAACAACATCCATCGAAGAGGCATTGACATACTCGAGGAACACGATTCCTTGAGAACATAATAAAAATCAGTCACGGCGATGAACATTGCTACAACCAAACGTCCCACCTTGGAAGGGCCATCACCATCTTCTCGAACAAGCGTGAGTGTTTTTATATTTCCGAGACCTTGGAAGAACTCGTGAACTTGCGCTTCGTTCAGGTACGTCGGCAGACTACGTCCAACTACTGCATCGAAGGGAGGCATGTCGAGATGTTCAAGGGAGGGTTCCTGAGAACGACCAGGCGCATCCTCACGAAGTGGGCGATGAACCTGGTTGACATCTCCATACCCATTCGCTATACTTTGCTGTTGCTCCTGAGATGCGAGAGGTTGTGTATCAGTGACGAGACCCTGTGGTGATGGTGGAGGAACATGATAGGGAGAGGAAGTCGAAGGATCCAGGTGTCGTAATATCGATATCTTCCTGGGCGAGAGGTGATGGAGAAGCACCTGTGCCACTCTCGTTACAAAACCACTTAGTTTCTGGTGGACGCGATCGGCCAAATAAAGACTCTACCGACTTGAGGTACTTAATATCTTCATTGCTACGGTAATCCGGTACGTTGGATGATGGTGTTGGGACACCGAGGAGGTCACGAAAGGGGGGCAGGAGTGGATGGGCATCCAGATGTTGCTGCAGAGAAGACACGATGTCGTTGGCAAAAGGTGTCTCCGGAATCGACGACCAGCACCGTTGGACGAACGCCAAATGCCGATCGTCGATCGGTGGCGCAAGCGGCCTACCAGGCTTGAGGTCCTGAGATAAATCCAACACGACAGCGGCACCGACTCGGATCTCGGACCATGGGTACTTCCCGGATAGTACCTAACAAAAAAGAGGGGGGTCGCAGTTGTACACAATCCAAGGGAAGCCAGTGTCCAGTGCGTCTCAGAAGAGCCATGTTTTCGAACGAGTAGATGTCGCTTTTGATGGTATGCTTCGTGTCCCCTTCGTTGAACGAGAAGTGTTCAGCCCATCGTAGGGTGCCGGGTCTCATAGTGGATATCTCGAGGTAAGTGAGTCCGTCCGGAATTTCACCTACCAAGGAGGCACAACCGAAATCAGTCAGACGAGCATTGTAATTGTGATCGAGGGGCACGTTATTCTGTCCGTAGCTCAGCGAGCGAGACGACATCCATACCTCCTCGCGATGTACGCTTGAGAGGTCCCCATGGACCAGAGGCAACGAGTGCACTGTTCGTAAACGAACCATGTGAGTACCCTAATCTTGTAGAATGTCTTGTCAATTTTACTTACCAACTGTATTGTCATGCGCCTCTAAAAACGTGTGCACTGTACCGTGAGGCATCCACATCGACACCAAGAGCGTGCTTCCTTCTCTTCCAAACCCATACGCGATCCCCAGGAATGGAACGACATTACGATGGCTAAGCCTCTTCCAGACACCGAGCTCTCGGCGTATCATCCACAGATCAAGATCGAACCCCAAGCCCACTGATCTGGTGGGTAAGACAAGTGAAAGAGACGTAGTCGGGCGAACTTTTCCCCATCTCGCTTGTGTTCGCCGACTGTGAAATTGAAGCGAAATGATTTCACAGCAACCTAGTCAAAGGGATGAGGAATGCAAGAAGACAAGAAGATGTAGCGAGAACGACACTCAAACCTCCTTCACGCCATTATCGCTCTTGCACCGACACCGGAACACGTCACCAAACCACCTGCCTCGCAATACTGATCATCCGATCGAATAATCTCGACAGTCAGATCCGGTATGGTAGCAGACGTGAGGAGCGAAGGTCGTCCAGGCTCAGATCGAGCACCCCCATGTTAGCTACGAACGGACATAACGGCAACGACCCAAAATACGATTCAAGTAGAGGCATTCAGAGCTAGGTTCCACTGGGCCCAACCTCGTATCGAAACAGGGCGTAACTTACTAATGGACTCCATTACTTTAGGTTTTTACATTTGATTCATCACCGTTACAAAAAAAAACTCGCCGCCGCGCCGCGACCCCCTCCCACAGTAGTGTTCGCGTCCCAGCGAACATATCACCTAGCAAAAACTGTTACTTTGCCTCGGCGCTTGCAGAGGCAAGGTCGTGCGCAAAATAGCACAGAGAGACGAACGTCGGATGGGAGAAAATGAACAACAGGCTGTGGCGCAAAACAAAACAAAATGAATTCTGGGATCATGATTGGGCTCCAATACACTGTCTGAAAATGTATGGTCGTCGTTCAGTCCAGAATGCTTCTCGACAGGTTCCCGAACAAGTCCTGTCAGACAGATCAAAAGACATCACGTTGCAGAATGGTTGCCCGTCGAACTGCTTACATAAAAGCATCCGAGTCAAGGGTCGGTCCACTGACACAAAGAACGCCAACTTCAATGGTGCACTGATCCACAGAATGTAACCTATCACTGTACGACAGGCGTTTCGACTGGCCGGGCAGACGATGCTAGTGAATGGGGACTTGAAACCATCGTGCTACTACCTAGTATACATGTGAAATTCGAACGCGTTCGGGACAAGTCACCATAGCCTTACTCCTCCGGCCCACAGAGCTCCCCTATATCCAGCTCCTGCGTGACGTGCGACGCGCGCTCGCCATTCTTCGCACCCGCGACGTCCCGGTCGACCGCGAACCGTGCCGCAGTCGCAGTATCGAGCGTGCCTTCAAGGGAATCGACGATGAGGCGACCGACGTTCGGGAGAAACTGTGAGAAAGAGAGAGCGACCGAGAAGGGAGTAGATGAAAAGATTAGTTATCGGATTTGTATACAGCTGATTCGCCAAATCGAAGACGCTCCTGGTAATGAAGCAATGTCGACTCGGCGCCTCAACAAATCTAATAGACTCGCCTTGAATCCATGTCCACTACCAGACGTAGCCAAGAATAGCGTAGGATCTCCTGGAAAAGGACCGATGACCCAGTTGCCATCGGGCGAGTCAGTGTACCTGTAGTAATGGTGTAAGCTCCTGAAAGTCACAAACACATCTTTCCGTTAAAGAAAAGTAATAGAATAGAATAAAGAACTTCAAAGTGGAGGGGTCCTCAATGGTCGGTCGGTCTCGCTTCCGGCGCCTGCCTGTTCTGACCACGGTCGGCATGCACGAATCGAAAGATCTAGTTCAAAAGCGATAAAATCAATGCAATTCATAAGGGTCGACATATTGAATGGTTCCTGTGACACCGTCACGACCTAGACCAACAATGGGGGTCTTAGGCACACCCGCGAACCGGTCAGCCAATCATCTACCGTCCCAGTCCACCGATGTGTCACAACATGACACGGGGAACGCAGGGCAATAGAATATCGCACGAGAAGGACAAGAGCTGATATGACCCGACCCACGGAAGGATCTTATCCTTCCGCGTGGTCTTGACGCTCATTAGCTACGCATGTAAACTTCGGCGGGAATTGAGATAAAGGGTTCCCATACCATGGTCTAGGGTCTCAGATCTCGCCATGTGTAAAGATATCGGAGTTTGATATGGGGACCGGACTTATCTTCATCGAGCGCAGTTGTTATGCTACCCGGTTCAATACTCGCATGCTGATAGAAGAAGTCGAATTGCTAGGCTCATCTTGCGTCCGGCGCATCATAACTGGCCTTCTATCACAGCTTCGACTGTGAACGCAACGGAGCGCCACATGAGGACATAATAGGGGTTAATTTCGTCGTACGATCGCACGTCATCCTAACGTACCCAAAGTTCGCGCAGGCACCACGGCATATTTTATGCGGGGTTTTGGATCTTAACCTGGACGTCGCATGCACCAAGCGGGGAATGGAGATGAAGGAACCGAAGAAAAAGAATAACGCAAGAAAAAGAGCAACCAGAAGCGAAGCCACTCACCAACACATCCGTGTCCCAGCCCACGACCTCTCCGCCAGCTCAGGATACACCTTCTTAAGTTGCTCCCTTAATGCCTGTAGTGCCGATCGCGGAACGCGTAGGCCGTCGTCCGAATCAGGGTGACTCGTGATTGTTCGCGGGGTCGATATCTTCTGGACTGGGGGATGGTCGATATCACCGCCTATCTGTCTGGGGGCGATCATGTGGGTGTATCCAGCCGTGTGGATGGCAAGCTTGATGATTCCATCTGCGGTTGGCTAACATGAGGTGGGACTAGTCAGTAAAACAGGAATGTGGCGATTAGGCCCATTAGGAGATAGAGAAATCAGGGCGCGTGTGAAGCGACCACAAGGGGGTACACAAGGCGTAATCAGTGATCAAACGGTGTAAAATTCCCGAAGGTAAACAGATCCGAGAGAAACCGGGATCAACGATCGAGGGTGATAACAAGCAACAACCTGGGCAACATGAAAAATGGAGCTTAGCCGATTAGAAAATTGAACATGGTTCAATTAGACGGCTAGCTTGCAAGTATGAGGAAGTAGATAAGCGCAACCATGACACAAGGGTGCAGTTGACCAAATGATGGTCAAAGCGACGAGAAAGTCGGAAAGAAGGGAAGAACAAACCCCAACCCGAATGGACGAAGCAACGAATGGATGTTACTTCGAAACCATTTGCATAGTGAAATCAACCGAATGCGAATGAACTGCCAATCAACATTCTTGAACCCATATGCACAAGGTCCACACCAAATAAGTCAGGGCGCGCGGGAACAAACCGACCATGCGAATAGGGCGGCGAGTCGTGAGATGTTGAAGATGCCAATCGCAAAGCTGGAGCGCCCTGTGATTCGAAATATGGTGTGTGACGTGCGAGTGTGCAAGAGAAAGGTAAGGTGGGAAGATACCCTACCGGGCGGATCTCTTCCGTGGCCTCTTTACGCGCATCCTTTCCCCGAAAACCTGATGCTATTTTTCTGTGGCGCCCCAACATTTTGGCACAGCGAACGAAGATGGGCTAGTGGGCGCATGATAACGCGATAAGGAATGCTGTGATGAGCTTTCCATGGACGCCATTCGCGGCTAAGGGCAAGCCCAGAGGTACACTCCAAAAGGTGACCACGCCGGAGCCCGAAGAAAAGGTGGAGATAAAAGCTAGGACCAAAATAGAAAAGGAAACCAGAGAATGTATTCATTGGCGCACCAACAAATGAAACGCCGATCGTGGTTACAGAAGAGCAATGATTCAAACAAGCAAAATAAAAGGAGAAAACGAAAAACGAAAAACTCACCGGGAAAGTGTAGAATCCACTCTCGAAATCCAAGTATACATGGCATCCTTTGTACCACTCCTTTTCCTCCGTGTTGAGCTGTAGCATTGCCACGCTCTGGCTGGCAAGGGGGTCAGCCATACATCCGCATCACCACGATCGGTAAACCCCGCTCACCCAGTTGCCAAGCATTTTGAGTCAAGCTCCAACTCGGGAAACGTTGACGCGGTCCACGATCCAATGGTGAGTATAACCCTGTTACCCGCGAAATGTTTGCCATCCCTACACCTCACGCCTGTCGTCCGCCCATTCTCATCTTTCACGAGCCCCACGACCTCCTGATTCTCGATCACCCTCCCGCCCATCTCCTTTACGCGCAAGAGAAGGATCCCCACCGCCCGCGCTGCCTCTGCCCAACCTCCTTCGGAATTGAAGTAGCCACTGTAATTCTTGAATGGACCAACGCGTTGTGCATTCGAGTCGGAATCCGAGCACGTTAGGGTGGTGGTGGAGTTGGTGGCGGAACGTAGGGAGGATAAGAGTTTCGTCCGGACAGCCCTGGCGTCCGGAAGGTCTTCGATGGGCGCACCGACCCGCCGATCGTTCTCCCTCAATCTATTATCGAACTTATCGCTGCCGACGTTGATCACGCCGCATCTAGTTGTCGTGCATCATTAAGCGACGATGACAGGAGCCAGAACCCAAGAACAAAAGAGAGAAAGCACGATAAGTCGACGAAAATCGTGCGGGATACGAACCAGACAAACCAAGACGCACTCGTGATAACACCCTTCCCACATGGGCTGCTTCCATGCCTCCATCGCTTCTCTCGCCAGTTTGGTATAAAATACGTCGCTATAGCATGACCTGACCACTGTTTCAAGATGTCGTTAGTACCCTGTTCCTTATCGTTGTAGCCCAAGTCGGTCGGTGTGAGCACGCACCTTTATTGATATCCGTGCTCGCGGCGTCGACAGCAGGTAACTTCTTCGCTCGATCAAGAACAGTCACATCTGTGTATCCACGCCCCAGAAGGTGAAAAGCTGTGGAAAGACCAAAGGTGCCAGCACCGACAATGACGATTCGCGAGGCTGTCGTGAGCGGGGTGAGAAAGGGACTAGAGTGAGGATGACTCTGAGTGATTGGGAAAGCCATATCTCAGAGACCCTGAAGATTGGAAGTGTGAGCTGACAATGAGCACTGTAACCGTGATACAATGGAACGATATTCCTAAGACGTGGAACCTTGGTCAAGGAGATGGACCATCCGATACAGGCACATGCTGGCAGTAGTACGGGAATAGAAACTTGCCCAGCTCGTGCCCGCTGCAAACCTGGGGACTCGAGAACAAGCCCACCACTTTCCAGGCATCGAAATTGAAGACGTTGTTGATAAGAAATAACTGCTTGCGACGAGTAGATGGTACAGCCGTGGCAAGAGTGTCCAAGTTAATGAGCTGTAGGAGTTCGAGTGTTGCTGTTGAAGTTGCCACCAAAGTCACATGGATCGAAGCCAGAGGACGCATCGACGCATGCCCTTTCAAAAGACTACGTGCACCTACTGGAAGCCTGGAGCGCGATCAGCTACTTATGATTTTGCCGATGCTGACGACGACCGCCGACAACTCCCAGACCCTCTTCTACAGTTGTGTTTTCGTCAAGTGCTGTCCAGAAAATACTACCCGACGGTGGCCCGTCCAAGGGGTCACAACTTACTCACAAGCCTGGTCGGCCACTCGGGCGACCGATTGACGATCGGTATCGGCACTGGGCGCTCATCGAACGGTGTTGGTCGACGATCCCAGAGACTCAACCGCTTGCCGAAAACGTGGTGGCCTCGTTCCAGCAACTCCTGGGACCTGGGTTGCCTGTCCACCTCCAGCGCACCCTTCGTGACTTCCTCGTCACCACCATCCAGCGTACCGAATTGCCCTGACGATGACGACCCGGGTGACGGCATCACGCCAATAGAATCACCGCTCGAAGCTCGACTCAGCGACCGCGGTCCCGTGCGCCGACTGGCACGAGTCCTTCTGCATTATCTCCGGTCCCGGAAGACATTACGCGACACCCGCATCCTTCGACCTCCTCTCCTTATCAAGTTCACGGCGGGACCCCCTCGACTCAGAATGAACGGAACTGGACATGGAGAAAGAAAAAAAAAAACAAGGAATCCGGAGAAGACATTCGGATTCATGGCCTAGTTGCGGAATACCAGCATAGGTGAACTTTTTTTCAGAAATTTGGCAGAGCTGAAGAGATTCCATCTCGTTCGAGGATACGCCAATGGTTACCTGCCAAGGTTGGCGGGGTGATGGCTTTACGTCACCATAACTCTTTTTCTTTGTCTCCGTCAGGGAATTGTGTTTTTCTTTTTCGATGTGACTCTCTGTGACGGACGTTGCCGTTCAAGGCCTAAACGGCATGAAGCTTGTTCGAAGAGAAGGGGCTGCTTCTTCAAATGCTGACGAAGCTCACCGACCCCCGTTGACTGAACTGAAGGCAGTGGGTAATGCCAAGGGCAAGAGACTAACCTCTGCAAACATGGTTGACACAAAAGGCAGGATATTCCTATCCTCCTATCATCGCTTACCTCGGATCCGTGGAGACGACCATGTTCCTGAACGTCGATCGCTCGAGATACATAGCATCGCTTGACTTATGGCAGACTCTCGGAATACGTCCCTGGCGGGGCCATCGCGAGCTGTTTGTGAGAACATGCAAGGACGTGGTCAAGTCGTTTACCAGCCAAATGTTTGATGGGTTGGCATATCTACATGCCAATCACATCATCTGTCAGCATCTATATCGTGCTCACGTACACATTCCTTGACCTCATCCCTCTTCCTCCCCAGAACATCGAAGCCAACAACATGCTTGTCGACCCATCGTCCAGCATCTCTGGTTTTGGAAACGCCAACGTCCTGACGGTGACCGCGCCTCGTGGACACCAATGCGTGTTAGAGTGCTCTAGACCGGGTATACATAGTAACAAAATCAATACCCGAGGGCTGTGTATTGCTCAGGATGTGGAGGGGAAGACTCGGCAATCGAAAACCTGTTTGCGTCGATACAGCATACGTGTGAGTCACGGTCCATTAACGTCGTGCCTGGGGTGCTCACCAAGAACGCAAACGTGACCGTCAAAGGTGGATGCGGTGATGCGGGGGTGATCCTGAATGATCGTGATTGTGATCACAAAATCGGGATCATGGTTGGACCGGGACATGCCACGCGTCAGGCCCTGGATGTCCTCACCTCTTCCTTTGCGTATCATCGCCGTCGGATCTCACCGGTGTCTTTGCCATGTCCGTGCCGTTTTTTCTGCCGTGTCCCGAGAGATTAACCCTTGACACGGAACGCCCCCTTGGCCGACCTGCAGAGCCACATTGGCATACGCCACTAAACAGATTCTGATTCGACTCGTTTACGGGTTTCATACGAGATAGAGAGGGGTTATGACATGTTACATACAATAGGCCTTTTTTTTTGTAGGTGGTCATTTTAATGAGCACGTGCCCGTTTGACACAATATGTCAAATTTATCAAATTTAGCATCGATCGGACTACCCCTCTTTGACGTCACGTCAACAACCAGCCTAGGGGTCCATGAAAACTGCTTTACAACATGTCCTACCTCAGTGGTCGACACATGTCTCGCGGTGAGTCCGTTTCCACACGCGTGCGCACACACCTGACGATACTGACACGACCCCCTACCACTGGCACCGAACGTTTGTGTACTACGAACACCCATATGCCCCCATCGACTCTGCGCACGGCGCTCCAAACAGACGACTATTACCGGAGCGCCAATCTTAATATCATCTCTGATAGCGAGCGCGAACGCGCAAAAGAAGAGGGTGAGGGTGACGACGACGACGACGAGTGTCTCCTTCCTGGGGACCTTGGAGGGCGCGGGATTGGTCTCGCTGGGGGATACGAGTCCAAGCCGTCAGCCGACCCTGCACCCGACCCCGCACCCCTGTCCATGCACACATCCATGCCCAC
>JBBPNY010000908.1:0-10637 GCA_038091165.1 Rubroboletus pulcherrimus | reverse complement strand
GCAAGTTCGAATCCAATCAGGATGTCCGTTGAGAAGCTCGATCATCCATCCTTCTCCAGTTAAAACCGATGTATGGTATGGGATCGGAGCTGTAGGCCTGAGTAACAGGTTGTAATAGTACAACATCTGGCTCGCAATGATCGCTATCAAAGTGATTAGACAGCGTCAGCGATGCTCTTGAATCTTTTGCACTTCCAAGTCCATGATGATGTAGGTTATACAGTATATTAGATACGTGGCTGCTTACAATCCGGGCATTGCCGGGTAGGAGTTCCAGGTGCATGTGATGCGAAATGAAAAGTTTCTGTTTGACATTTCGCAGTCCATTCAGGGCCTTACTGTGCGCTGCTCTAAGTTCCAGACGAAACCTATGTAAGTGGTGGATGATGCAAAAGGCTGATCTTTGGATGTCTCCCAGGGGATGCCAAGATCACCAGAGATCTCATCTATGTCCACCATATTGTATGTGAAACAAGCATCTTCCACTGAGCAAGCCGATCTGTTGGATAGATCTCGAATGGGGAAAAAACAACTTTTGCTGAATTCTTCCACCGATCTGTCGGCATGTTCTATTCCGCTATACCATATCCTTGAGGTTGTGTGCCTCATTCCTGTGTGCATAATGTCCATGTGCCATTGACGTCTGGCTTCGTTGTAATGGTGGATTTGGGTGCGTGGGACACGGAAGAAGAGGTGGTCGTTGACCCACTTATCAAGAGGGCCAATACCTTTAGCACGTAGTATTTCTGCACCTGCATCTGCTATTTGTCCATATGCTCCACAGGAAGGTGATGCGCCAAACGCAACACAAGTGTCAATGCATGCAGTTGTGTCAGAGACACGTACTACCGCCGCTGGCCATTGTGACTTGTGTAAAGGTATTGTTCGATAGGCTTCTGCTACATCACGTGTGGCCACCTGTGATCCTGCAGGCAGGCGTGATATTAGTAGATAGGTTGTTGAGAATTTTCCCCAGGTGCACGGAAAGAATTCTGTCGTGAATGGCATCGTTGATGGATGGATTGGGGAAGTGAGGAGATACTTTGATGGGGAATGAGAAATTCTGTACTAAGCGGAATTTGCCCGGTTTGCCAGATTTGGGAATTAGTGATAGTGGAGAGGATTGGAACGGCCCTAGAGAGGCTTCTATGATTGAGAAGGGGAAAGGTCCTATGTAACGACCTTTAGCTAACTCTTTATTCACAATGTCGTCGAATTTGGTTTCATAAACAGCAAGGGAGGTACTATTCAGGGGGGTTTGTACATGGGAAGGTGTGGGGTATCCTACAATGAAACCTTCATGCAAGCCAGAAGGGATGGACGGAAAACGATTGATTAGTCCCGTCTGCTGGAGCGTGATTTCCCAGGCATCGGCCTTATAAGGGGTTTGGGGCTGTCGCCTTCTGAGCTTGAGGGCACGAATTGGCTCCATGTGTGAGTGCTCCACATCCTGAACATGCATGCATGCTGTCATGTTTCTCATGACATCCACTGTCACGCTGCCACATGCTACAGAGGATGGCGCCTGATTCTTTGACCCGCAGTGCTTTGTTGAAGCGCTCAACAAAAGTGTTGAATTGGTCATTCCAGGTTTGCTTGGCTGCACAGAAGATGACAGGCATGGAGTGTTTATGCCTTCCAAGACAGACAGCACAGACCAGCAGGATGGTGTGTATGAGGGAAGATCCATCATGCCCGGTGTGATTTGGGAATGACAAAGATGACTGGGAATCGCCAGCCCGAAAGGATCGGGGGTGCTTGGGCAGGGCTGCGTCTGTCTGCTCTTTGTACGGTGGGGAGAGTGGCCGTTTGGAGAGGCTAGGTGACTGCAAATGCGCGGGTTTGGCAAGGGGATTGGTCATGTGGGTCTGGCCCGGGAATGGTGGGTAGTGTTCATTGCCCTGAGTCGACACATCAACAATCCGGCATATGGAGTGAAAGCAAAGCGTGATGGGATAACGACATGTCAAGGGAGTGTTGTGATCACGTCCAATAAGTGAGGTCAGGTGTGAATCACCATCATGCATATAGCATAACATGGGAGTCCATGTGGCCGTGGGGGTGCCATGGACAAGAGGAATGGGTCCGCATCCCAATGGTGGTCCACATGGGAATGAGTACCCGCATGTGGCATCAGGATGGAAGAGGTAATGAGTCCGCGTCCTGATGGTGATCCGCATGGGAAAGAGTGCCCGTGTGCAGCATCAGGATGGGATGGAGTGAAGAGTGGGAGTGAAAGAGGGAGGGTAGGGTATGAAGGGACGGTCAAGTTAGTTGTGGTCGTCGCATGTGATAAAGAAAAAACGGACTATTCGCACCGCTTCAATCTTGGCAGCATACACATTATCTAGAAGCTCTTGATGGTAGTCATTAATGCGACCTACATTCAGAGGAAGTAGCGAGAAGGCGTCCGGTGTGCCCAGCGTTTTGTGCTAGTCTCTGCATACTCTACCTTGATAGAGGAGGAGGGCATGCCTGTGGTACTCGCTTGGGTCATGCCTCCACTTGTGGCCTTCTATAGCTAACCAAAAATGCCTGACCATGTCCAGCCGCTCCGCCGGCCAGTCCTGTTGTCTCATGGCGTTGTGAAACGATCACGCCTGTGTATGCTCTATGCTACACTTTCTCGCCATGTCTCGCAGAGCTCTCTGCCACTTCCTTGAGACCACTGGCTCCCTGCGCTGTTCGTTTCGCGTCCATTAGGTAGTTATTCGCTATCTTATCTTATTGTTTGTGGTCTTTGCCACTTCTCTCGCCATCAGTCGTGTCTCTCGTGTCGTCCCGCAGCTTCTGCGGCTTCCCTTAGCATTTGCTTATTTATTCACCGTTCGATCCTTGGCTCGGCCTCCTACTTGCGCCGGCTCCCTGTACTCACCTCGCCCCAGTCATTACCTTACGGTCTGGCCCCTTTCTGGCTTGTTCTAGCCTCCATCGTCATCATACATCATTGATCGTCCCTGTTGCATCATAGGCCTAGACTCGCTTAGTCATTAGGGCAAAGGGTTTGTAGTTAGTATATAGTCAGTAGTATAGCGCTTGTACGATCCCTAGCTTTGGAATTCCACTTCTACACTCTGAATCCTAGCCTTCGGGTTAGCTCTGAGTGTTGTGTGTTTCAGCATTGGTCCTTTCCCTTGGTCCTTTCACGTTGAGCATCCTGTAATTCGCCTGCCCAAACTCTTCCCATGAGAGCGACTTGTCTTTGATTTTATACTTTTTGGCTTTGACAGAGGCACTGTGTAACGTCTACCTCCTGGAGAAGGTTAAACGTCGCACAGTTGAGTCTTCCGTCTGAGTTGACTGGTGTAAGTCCTAGTCACTTTAACACAGTAGGAATAACTGGGGTTACATGTACAGGTCACTGGGTATTATATAGTCTATGGCCAGCTGTTACTAAGGTACTTGTTGCAAACAGATTGAATAGTTGAGTGAGCTCGATTGCTGTCCGTCGTGCGTCCGAACTGTCCAGTTGGCGCGTGACAGCCCACGTCTGTCCATAGTGACTCTGTTACATCCCCCCTTCCAGCAAGCATCCTGGCTCGCTCAGTGCTCTCCTCCGTCCTGCTCCATCATCACTTGGTCTTCGTCGGTCACCCCTTCCGCATCCAGGTCTTCCTCCAAAGTGGCGCTAGCCGAGTTCCACTCGTACTCTTGAGTGGCAGCACCGCTTCCCACATGATCTACAGGCATATCAGTGATCTCTCCAGTTCCCAGTTCGGCTTCTTCATCGTAGCGGCACGCCCGCTTCTCCTTCCCCATTCGAGCTCGTTGGCGTTTCCTCTCACTACACCCTACTCCCCTAATTCCTTCATTTCCGTGTCCTTGAGGCCCAAAGGCTGGCATTGCTCGTCCTGGCCCCTTCCCAGCCACTCACTCTTCAATACTCCTTGCGATTCGGTGATGATGGGCCAGCTCATGGTCAGTGAGGGCATCAGCAAACTCGAGGGCGCGTGACTGCGCGGCGGTGATAGGAGGGCGAGGAGGTATGCTCCCAAAAAACGTGTTCGGCGAGGGCTCGGGCCTTCCACTGACAATCCAACGACCTTCGTCGTCGATCTCAGAAAAGCAGGTATGGATTCCTGGCTCATCATTATAGGTCCGAGCTATCAGGCAGTATCCTACTGGCACAGGGTAGGAGGGGTCGGCCACCATTGCAGCCCTGAGTCGACCACTGTATTCCAAGCACAGGTGTAGGTGCCACCTTGGCACCAGGAAGGTTCCTGTTCCACCTGAGTCAACGAAGACAAAATCATTGTCACGGTGATAAATGTTCCTGGAACGGGTAAGATCTTCAACAAAAGAACAACTCATGGATTTGGTTGTGCAAGAGAAGTATGGATGTGATGTGTCGATGCATATTCCGCACGCTCCATTATATACCTGCGGGTCATCGTTAGGCGGTTGTCCTGTGCCTTGGGATAAGTTTTTGACAGTCTCCACATCGATCAACTCCAGGTACTCAGACAAGCTTGACAGGTGACTGATGTCGGAATAGGGCATCCATGTGGTATCTCCTGATGTCCACTTCACCTCAAACTGAGCGTCGGAACCACTACCAACATGTGATACAATACGATCAATGGACCACTCTGGCTCAATTTCTCCGAAGTCTGCCACCTGGTTGTCTAGTCGCCCAGGGAACAGATGGTCATCGTTCGGAATGTGCACTCGTAACAGGGACGAATGAAATATGGGATGAATTCCCCGCTGCTTGAGCCGATTTGGCAGTTCCACCTCGTATGAGTTGTTACCGAAATCCTTAACCACTTTGTAAGGGCCAATGAACTTTGGAATTAGTTTCCTTGCCTGTCCCTTCAGTAATGACATATTCTTTGTAGAGACATAAACCAAGTCTTCCATTATGAAGGGAGCAATTTGGCGCTTCCAATTTGCTGCTCGTGTCTGCTTTACTCAGGACTCCAGCATGGCATCATGTGCAGCCATTACGGCTTGCTTCATTTGTTGTCTGAAAGCTCGTACGCTAGGGTATTCATCTTTCCTAGCATCATTCCACACAAAGGTTCGTGGAATCCGTCCTGAGTTCAGGAAGAAGGGTGCGTATCCAGTGGACTCAGAGCGGGATATATTAATGGCGAACTCTATTGCAGGCAGCTTGGAAACCCAATCCCACTGATTTGGTCCAATGCAGGATCGGAGCATTTGGCCTATGGTCCTATTCGCTTGTTCGGTAGATCCATCTGACTGTGGATGGTAGGCACTTGACATTCGCTGGTCAACTCCAACCAGTTTGCTCAGGCGAGTCCAAAATGCACTCATAAAGATCATGTCTCGATCACTCACAACGGACTTAGGCAGCCCGTGTAATTTATAAACCTCTGCGAATACCAACTCGGCCACTTCCTTGGCAGAGTAGGTTATCCGGCTTGGTACCAAATGTACCATTGTGGTGAGTAAGTCAATAATCACGGTTATTGAGTTGTATTCACCATTTTGATCCTTAGATAAAGGTAATGGTCCTATGAAATCAATTCTGATTGACTCCCAGGGTTTAGTTGGCACGCTCAACGGATTTAGTAACCCATACAGCTTCTGATTTGACGGCTTACTCCGCCGACATGTCTGACATGATTCACAGAACCGCTTGATATCCTCTACCATGTCTTTCCACCATACATGGTCCTGGAGGTAAGCCAAGGTTTTCAAAATCCCAAGGTGCACTAACATGGAATGTGCCTGTGATATTAGGTGTTCCCGTGCCTTGCGTCCATCCACCAGCACATCCAGTATGCAAATAGCAGCCCGCTCTCTCGTCTTTAACCAAACATACACATCCCGAACCTCAAAGTTCCAAAACGTAGCTGGTGAGTTTAAAATCATTTGAAAGAAGGAATCCTTCTCATAGCGGCCTTTGATCTGTGACAGAACTGCATTGCCATCTAGAAAAGCTAGAGGCATGACAGGCTCAACCTCTCCTCTGCCTTCAGACGGAGGAACAGAAGTCCGTACTGCAGAGCTAGACTGGGGTGGAATAACTAGCTCATCTGCTATGTTTCCCCCTTCCGTTTGTTCCCATGGGCCACGCAAAATGAACCAATCACATACCTGGCAGGCAAACTCCGCAGATGTCTCAGGCCGACCAGTCTCTGCAGGTGGAACAGCAACCCGTGTTGGGCGCTGATGAACAGCAACACCAGCCTCGGGGCCCACCAGGACTGGCATAGACATGAGATCACCCAGGGCCTCATCAAGCCCCAGCTCTGCCAACTGAACATACTCTGAAGATGCCCACACAGTACCTGGACGGTCATTGGAGTACATGGGAGACAATGCATTGGGCAACACATTTTCAACACCCAGTACGTACCGCACCACAAAATCGAATTCACTGATCTTCTCAATCCAGCGAGCTTGTCACCCCGACAAATTCTTCTGATTACACAGATGAATCAGACCCTTGTGGCCCGTTAGCCAGGTGAAGTGTGTGCCCTGCAAAATATCCCAATATTGCATCATACCTTCCACACCTGCGAGCATCTCCTGCTCATGCACCGCATAGTTCTGTTGAGCTGGATTCAGCTTAGCACTGAAAAAGGCAGCAACCCGAGCAGAAGGCCAATCTGCTCCCTGTGCAATCACTGCCGCCACACCATTAATGCAAGCATCCGTCATCAACCAAATCGCTGGAGTGTCATTCCCATAAATCAAGGGAACTCGGCAATGATCTCAACAAGCAGCAACATACTGCTTTACCCACTCAAACGCTCGCTGTTCCGTGCCTTCCCACCGGAACGGCACAGCATCACTGGTGAGCGCAGACAGGATTCCCAATGGCACTCTAACCTTATAGATATCATCAGCCAGGTACCCTGCTGCGCCAATAAACCCCTACAACAGGTCCCGGTTCATTGGAACCTTCCAATTTAGAATGGAGTCCACTTTATCTGGGTCCATTCGAATACCATCATCACTAACAACACGGCCCAAGATTTTCATTTCTTTACACAAGAAATGCAGTTTCATCTCACTCAGGTACAACCTCTCCCGCCAGAGGATATCAAGAACAATTCGGACATGCTCAGCATGCGCCTCAAGCATGTCGGAATAGATGATGATATCATCTAAGTACACGTCTATCCATTGTCCAATGTAATTGCTGAACAGGTAGTTCATCAATGCTTGGTACGTTGCTGGTGCATTGCAATCGCCAATCTGGATGACAGTACTAATCATATTCCCATCTGGTGTTGTTACAGCACTACGCTCAACATGTTCAGGTACTATCCAAATCTGCTCATAGGCATCCTGGCCATTGATGATAGAGCAATATTTGCCTTTACTAACTTGCCGCAGGATACCATCAATATCAGGTAAGGGAGCCAACAACTTCCGAGTGTTTTTATTCCGCTCCCAGAGATCTACTACCGTCCGCAGCTTATCGCTCCCAGACTTTCTGATAAATAGCATTGGGATGGTGTTCCCCTGGCTAGTGACCTTCCAGCGCCCAGTTTGCAAGTACGCTTTTCGTTTCTCAACCCATTGTGGCCGTAAGGCCTCAGGACACTGGGAGGGCCGCCATGGGTAAACCTTATCCAAATCAATCAAAGGTATCTGATGGTTGATGGCTCGCAATGGAGGTAAGCCAGTTTCGCTCGCCTTTGCACACAGCGGCTTAGCTAACTCCTGCAGTTGTGTCCGTACAATATCAACCTGTTTGTCAAGAACCTCCGCTGCTCGTGACTCGAGCACTTGAACCTGTGCTCCCTTTATGGGCAACAGGTCACAGCTCCCTATCACCACTCGTGAGTCATTAAGTCCAACCATTACTTGATGCTGAAAAAGGAACGGTGTTCCCAAGATCAAGTTGTAATTCTGCAAATTGATAATATCAAAGTATCGTTCAGCATTTATCTCCTGGTAATGCAGGAGTACCTTGGTTCCATAATTCACCTTGGACCTCGATCCCTGAACTGCCAACTGTACAGTGAGTGGCTTCAGAAGTTGTATTCTGGGTACATCTAACTGCTCAGCCAGATTCGCTGACATAAAGTCTGCCAGTGAGCCGGTATCAATCAGCACTCGTGCTGGATGCCCATTCACGTCAACCACCACCACCACTGGTTTCGGGGTCAGCCATTTAAAATCCCGTGTTGCCGATGCATTACACTGTAGTGCTGGATAGGTCCCAGACGGCACTTGGATGCCATCAATTTCAATGACCGTCTGGCCTCCCCAGTGACTGGTACCCCACACCACATCCGGTAAGTCACCAGAAGGTGTCAGTTGCAGGGACTCTAACTCCAGCATCATCTCAGGTTCGCTTGACCCATCTTGTCCGAACCAGTGAACTGGAAGGCTATAGTCGGGAGGCGGACCATTGGTTAACAAATTCAAGTCAGCGAATGACTGTATCACCCGCTTGGTATACCACCCAACTAAATCAAACTTCTCCCGAAGGAGTTTATTGGGAAGACAGGCTCGAAAGCCCAATTCCCGATCTATTAGGTGGTACTCATGCCCATTAATAACCTCATAGGTCAAGCAATCAAACCGATGAATGCACCCAGAGCCACACCAATTCAGGTCAAACTCAGCCATCAAGATTTCCTCAATCCTCAAGGCTAACGCATTTCCAATTACCAATGGTCGTTCCCAGTCCTGGCTCGCCTCAGTGCAAGCTCCTTTTCATTCCAGCTGTCCTGCATACCAACAGCCAATGCAAAGAGACCTATTTTCAAGAGTGTGTGACTCAATTGGAGTACACCCTCCATCACTTTCAGCAAACCGGGTGTTGTCACTAACCACATGCTGGGTATCGCTGACCCTATACACTGTAAAGTGGTCACAATGGTAAGTCTCAGCCTTACTTGTGTCATCCCCTGGATATGGGGCACTCATCACTAATATGTGTTCTACCCGTCGAGCAAAGGGATCACCCATTCACCACCTGGTATCATCAGGTTCCTCAATCTGAAAGCTTTCAACCATAAGCTCACATGACCCAAGTTCCAGGTGGTCTAATCACTTGGTAGTGTCAGCCAACTCCCTCAACTGCTCAATGTTTGGTGCAACCCTCACGCTGAAGCTGTTCACCACCCCCGGTGGCTTGCCAGAGCTTCCACCGGTAATGGTTCGTGTTTCTGGACACACATTTGCAAAGTGACCTGGCTTCTTGCAGTTGAAGCACAGTTGGTTCTCGACCGCATGGTCGTGATCCTCTTTACTCAGTTTCATTTTCCCAGTGAGTGGTTTCCCCACCCCAGCTCCCCCTTTCCCGTTGGGTCTATCCCGTCGGAAAGGGCACTGAGGTCGTTTTCCATGACTAAACTGACGACCTCCCCTTTGGGCAGCTCCTTTGTCACTTCGTCTATCATCTTTGGGTTCCCCACTTGATCGGGAAGATTCGGCAACTTTATCCGTGGACAGTCGGCTGGGTATGACTCGGCTGTCTCTCCGTTTGTAGCGCTGATTGCTCCAACCACTAACTGAATGCGCGATTTCAATCACTTCAGCTGCAGCTATAACCTCACTCAGTGAGGACTTCTCAGGATTAAGCTTGTCTTTCCAGAGTTCTGACTGTAACCAATGCTGGAATCCGTTCCACAGTTTGGTAACCTTTTCCCATTCACTGACATCTCCAATCAGGTTCCAGAGTTCATATAACTCTGACACATATTCGTGGACCGTCTGGCCACACTGGAGACTCTCACTCAGCTTTCATCGTTGTTTCATGCGGAAATCCACTGGAAAACAGCTATTGAATAGTTCCAGGAAGAACCCATGTAAGTCCCAGCTGTATGGGTCTCCCGCTACTTCTTGAGTATAAAACTCATGTGCTTTTCCTGTCAGGTAGTGCGACAGTACGAACACTTGCTTTTCGGCCTCTACCTGGCCGGCTTCGACATATGCTGCTCCCTCAGTCAGGAACCGATGGTATGCCCTGGAATCGAAAGAGCCATCATACTTGGTGGGTGGAATGGGCTTCAATTTTCTGTAGCCAGACTTCTTGCCACTCTTTCATCGCTTGGACTGGGCATGTTTACTATGCTGTTTTCGCTTTCGCCTGTTACCACAAGAATGACGCCTAGATCATTGGTGGTGATCCTCAGACGATGATGACGATTGGGAGTTAGTATCCGAGGAGCCTAGTTCATCCCAACTAGGGGAACTGGCTCTGTTTTTTGTTACAAACCATGGTTTGGCCCGTTTCCTGATATTTTATTGTTTTCATTTCTCCCAATTGGTTACGGTAACTCTTCCCGTTACCTCGTGGACAGGTACACCGTTACTTCAGACCACTCTTCTTCTTCTGTGATAATCTCTGCGATTGACACAGCCTTTCTTCCATCAAACCTAACCTTCCTCTTCCCAAATGGTCGGTTCCATCTTATTGCATATTCATTAGGAACCGACATAGCCTTGCCTCATGTTATCCACATGTTATGCCTAACATTTCCCATGAGGCTCTTCCCCATTTGGAATCCTCTCTACTAGTAACGTACACTGTACTTATATAAACCCCTGGTGTAGAACTTAGCTCCCCAGCTAGTTCTACGCAATATACCGCGTACTTTCTGGTCCCTAGGAAATCCTCCTAAGTCCTCAGGCTACTTTAGAGTGCCTGCTGCTAGTATCTTCGTATGCTTCACCTAGGCCCAGAACCTACAGTGCGGTAGCAT
>JBBPNY010000907.1:0-10643 GCA_038091165.1 Rubroboletus pulcherrimus | reverse complement strand
ACGACGGCACGCAGGCCCTACAACAGTTATTTTCTGGTTCGATGGCGCTCATGCAGCCCCAAGCCGTTCGACAATATATATACATCCTCTCCGCCACCAACGTACCGACGTTTCCAGTCACACATCCACCCGGGGTTGTGATCCCACTCGGCCGACTCGATATCTCATGGCGCTCCAAATTCGGCGAACCAGGGCGTCTGTTGACTTCTGTGAGTGTCGTTTCTCGCCATCGCTCGTGCCCCGCCTAACATGATGCTTAACGCACGTCTCCGTGCTCATAACAGATGCTCTCGCGCAGAATCCCAGGCCCACAACCGCCTCCTCCACCGATACCACCGCAGCCCCCCACCGCTATCCCGCCCTACCTCCAACGCGCACCACAAGGTACCCCCTCCAGCCCATCCAGACCCCGCTCTCCCCAACTCCCAGCATCCCGACCCAGCTCACCGCCCCCAGGCACGTTCAGAGCCAGCTCCCCCTTCCGCCCCCGAACCCAACCCGGAACACCGATCCCCACCTCGCGCCCTCTGTCCCCCGCCGCCTCGGCCTCGGCCACGGGTACACAAACACAACCGCTCATCGTCCCAGAGCCCGCGTTGAATCTGGACGTTGACCTTGTCGTCGTGCGACGCGCTGGGGATGCGCTGCGGGTGGGAAAACCCTTTACGCTCGGACTCGGGCTGAGCATCGCGGCCACGATCCCGCGAGGTCGACGTCGACGGGTTTACGTCGTCGTGCAACATCTCATGCCTCGACGGGTCTCCGCTCAGAACATGTTAGAGACCCCTGTGGCGAGCGGTCCGACACCCTCCCGTTTTTCGTCGTATGTGTCTACCTCAACAACCTCGACGCAGGCGTCAGTCAGTTTAGTAGGCGAACAAGCGCTCGTGTCATCGCCTCAGAAATTAGTCGCTGCTGGAGGCGACCCACTGTTATCGCTGCCGCCACCCTATTTTGAGACACTCGACGAAACGAGGAACGCAAAACTCCGTGGGTGCTCGTTCCTCGGCCCATCCGCAATCCCGTTAGATCCCTTCGACCTCAAACAGCAGGACGTCCCAGCGAGCGACTTGCCTCGCGTCGAAGCAAGCCAAACGTTCGAACTCACCTTCCTACCACTTCGCACCGGCTTTGTCTGCGCAGGTGGACTTCGAGTCATCCTCATCGGTGATCATCTCTCAGACGCAGATATTGAACCAGGCACGTATGCTGCCCCCAAGGAACCACGCACGTTGAAGGAACTGGATGTTATCGCAGAGGTATGGGTCCAGCCGTGACATACACTATCATAGTCATCTTTCATCTGTTCTACGAAATACTTCGCTGTTGTACGTTACCCATTGTCTTGATTCTGCGCGTGATTCTGGAGCGATGTGGGGTCCATCGGTCATACGGTGACCCATGGGTGACTGACGAGGTGCTGGACTGAGACGAGTGCGTGGTAGCGCACATCTGGGTTCGGGTGTGTCATGAGTTCCATCG
This sequence comes from Rubroboletus pulcherrimus, assembly GCA_038091165.1. Classification (NCBI taxonomy): domain Eukaryota; kingdom Fungi; phylum Basidiomycota; class Agaricomycetes; order Boletales; family Boletaceae; genus Rubroboletus; species Rubroboletus pulcherrimus. The sequence goes on along the minus strand of JBBPNY010000907.1, from coordinate 9,161 downwards.
CTCGTGCTTTAGCACCCAGATCTGTAATAACCCTAGAAATGCGATGTCGATCTGGTGAGGCTGATCCGGAGGGTAATAACGTACTTCTTCCCCCGTTCGCAGTGTTTGACATATTGCCCTAGGTCGTGCACTGCGACAGCGAGTACGAGGGGATCATCCGTGCTCAATAGGCGGATGAGGATCCTGGAGAGATGCTGGTTCAGTGCCCAATCATGCACCAACATGTGAAAGAACACCGACTTGAGCTGTTCATAGTCCTTCTCGTTCAGCTTGGACGCATTTTCCCGCCAAAAGTCGTCAGACTCGTGCACAGGCGTCCAAGACAGATGACCGGACGCCAGCTCAGAGACATACTCGTCATAGGTCCTTGAGACGGGGTCAGCAAACCGAACGACCGCGTTTCACCAGCCACTCACGTCAAGCTCTCAAAGTTGCGTTCGAGCTCGTCTCGGACAAACTGGATGTCTTCAAGAATGTCCTCGTCGGAAAACTTACGAGCGAAGAGGTTCTTGGAGAACGGGAGAAGCTGCGCGACCAGCATGGCTGGCAAATTGGCGGAAGGAGCTTTCGTGATCAGATTCTGGCGGTGAGGGAACATAAGCGACCAACGCAAGTGAAGGTGATGATACATACCCGGAATGTGGCGACGATCACGCGGATGACCTTCTCCTTAGCTGCCACCTGCGCAACCGAGATCAGTAGGGGTATGATGTCGAATTTCCTATAGGTAATGCTCGGTGACCACTGTTACTGCAGAGAAACAAGTCACCCACTTGTTGATCTGGGCGGCGACGTCTTGTTCGAACGTTAAGAGCCACAAGCAGAATATAACTTGATAGCTCATTTGAGGGGTTGGTTTATGACGAAGGATGTCTACCAACCTGTACGAGAAAGATAAGACTCTGCTAGATAAAATATAAGGACCACGACATACCCAGCAATGATGCCGGGAATAGCCCAAACTGCTCTGCGGCAATCTGGACGGGCCAACAAGGCTTCGAGGCATTGTACTGCGACATCGCGCTTGTTTGAAGATTGGCCCTGAACGAGGGAGGCGAGGAGCCTCAAGAAAGGTTGCAGATGTTGGTGCTGAAGCGGAGTGGACTCGGAGCTGAGGAGTATGGTGAGGATCTGCGCAGACTTGAGCTGCACGAATTCGTCTTGAGCCTCTAGAGTCCTGGATGTCACATGAAGATCTTGCCATTGAACGGCGAAGAGGAAGAGCTACCTCAGGAGTGGCAAGTAGGGCAGGTCGGGATCCGAGTGCGCAGCCCTCGTGAAGAGCGGTATCCGCTCATCGTGATCTATCGATAGGTGTCATCAATGGGCTGCAATCCAAACACCAAGCACGCGCAACACACCCAAGAGTGCGTCGGCGATCAAGACGAGCAGACATTGCATGGTATCGACTCTCTGAAGCTTCTTGAGCAAGCGAAGATAGAGAACCGCGTATATCTGGCCGTCGGAGACGAGGATGGACTCCATCTTTGCCCTGGGCTGTCTGTCTACCTTTTTGATGAGGGCAAGCTCCTCGGAGGTGACGAGATCCGCACGCTGGTATCCCTGCCGGACAGGTGAGCGGTGAGGACGAAAGGAAGGACGTACAGACCTCCCATGGGACAGGCTTTGACCTGATCTTTGCCGAGTTCTCGTCGAGGTAGGCATTGGAAACGAGCGAGACGGACATGGCGAGTCGAAGCGAATCGAATGCACCAAGCACCGTCACAGGTCCCTTTTTCTCACGGTCACTTGAATCCAGAAAAGTGTCAGTCAGTCAGTCACTAGTGTTCATGTTCGCTCGCCAGCTTGGCAGTCGCGCGTTTGCAACGGAGGCCACGTCCAGCACCCGCACTCGTCCAAACGTGCACACCGCCGTCATCCTCAACCGTTCTCCGCTCCTCACACGCACGCCGACCCCCTTTGAAAAGGCCTTTTATGCCTACCAGGCCCGCATACACCGTGCCTTGCGCAACCCCTTCCCGACCGAGTTTTACTTCAAGCAAGGTTCGCCCCTCGAGACACGGTTTAACATCGAGGAGAGAAGACGCGAGCGCAGGGCATTTGGCGCACCGTTTGGCTTGGATCCCTCCGAGGAACGGAACGAGGCCACCGAGCTCATGGAAATCGCCATGAAGGACGAGGTTGACGAGTCCATGTCACGCGTTCACAAGGCAGACGAGACCAACGATCTCAAGAACCTCAACAGGAGGGGTCAGCGGAATCTCTATCTCTTGCTCAAGACGCGAGAGAACGGTAAAGACGTATGGCAGTTTCCACAAGGGGCTGTTCAAAAGGGCGAATTTTTGCATGCGGTGAGTGTCGCTGAGGTGTTGTCCGTTGGATTCATTCAGACGAGATTCCTAGGCTGCTCATCGAAGACTCGACGCGCAGTGTGGACGACATATGGACACCTGGATAGTGAGCCGGAGCCCAATAGGCGTCTATCACCCTCCCAAACAAAGCACTCAAGACGTGAGTTTTGCCCCCGTTGTCGAAATCCATATACTGAATGCCGTCCAGGACGTCGTCTTCTTTTACAAAGCCCATATGCTCGCAGGACAAGTCCATCCTGAGCCGGATCAATACCAAGACTTTGCATGGCTGACCAAGGGTGAAATTAGCAAGCGGACAGACGGGGACTATTGGCTGGGCATAAAAGATATGCTATCAGATTTTTAATGTATCTTCTATCGTATTCTACTCCCGGCTCAGGTCAACCACGATGTCCGCTCCAGGTATCCGTGGTACCCTCAAATCCCTGGATGAGCGCTTGAGGTTTGAGTGTTGTGTTTTGAGACTTTTTGCTGAGCTCTTGGGGTTATCCTGATTCACAGCTGCTTCAGGCTTTTGAGAGGGAAGTAAGTTTACGTTCCGGCCCGGCAGCATGGGAAAAAGAAGCCCATATAGGCCAATGCTTAGGTAAGTCCTAATAGCATGGGTATGCATAATATTTTGCATATGTCATGTATTATGCAATATGCAAGTTCCCGCCCTCGGCAGGCATTATGAGAAGTTCTATTGTACATGATACGACTCGATGCTCTCGCTCACTTGTAAGTAAGAGAGGGAGCTACGAGCATTGCTGTAGGGTGACTCGCGCCGTGCAGTCCACCTTCGACCTCAATTGTAATGCTGATCAGCGCCACTGAGTATCGTGAGACCGTGCCATCCAGTGTGAACCGTTGGAAGATGGCCGGTAGCCGCAGATCTACGCAGATCTTTCTCAGCATCACGAGAACCGCGTGGCCCGAGTGATGCATGTGCACGATGAGTTTCATTTGTTGGAAGCGATGGCCAAGGTTCACGCTAAGTTTCATTACATAAGCTTCGTCCCGAGGTTTGTCCGCTGGCCATGGCCCAACTCACTCAATCTTACATATGTCAGCCAACACTGGCTGGCGGTCAATGTGGGGTATCTTCGGTGGAGTGGATGGCTAGGGCTACAGTGATTGTGGGAAGAAACCAAAGCTACAATATATGTAAGTGTGGGCTAATGATGGCTACACGTTCCTGAGATTGGCTACACTGAAACTGATCAGCAAAGTCAATGATAGGATAATAAATAGGTATCCCGTGCGAGGAGCCTGTCACTGCTCTGAGCAAAGCGAAAAAACTTGCAAAAATGAGGGTGTATCGAACGAAAAGGAAGAAGAAGAAAAAGCAAAGACCTAGTCGTCGAGCAAAAAATCCCAGTCGATGCCGCGACAGATTCCCTCAGATCTCTTCGAACAACTAAACATTCGTTTCAATGTCTCCATTCCGGAGTTCTCGGGTGCATTGGCGTGAACATCCCACATGCGGAATGTCACAGTACCCATGGTTTGGACGACCACTTCGTCGGCAACCCACTGGTCGCAAGTATCTTCGTTGAAGCGAACATTTGCCATGATGCGGTTTATGAAACCTGCAGAGTACGATCCCCTGCCCGAATGCCGGATGTGACCTTTGAAGTCAGAGGGAAGCCATACGGTAACGTTGGACATGTCCGCTCGGACCTCCAGGTAAAATTTGCATCGAGGCACGGGTCGACACTGATCATCCCATCTTGAGATTCCCGCCGGAAGCAACAAAATCAAGGACTCACAACTTTCAATTTCACGGGTGCAGCGGTAGCAGCGATGAACATGCTTAAACGATGCTCCACCGGCTGTTGTCTCGCGCGGTAATGTGGTATAACAAGAGACATGTCTATGGTTTCTTGCGTCTCCAGGATGAAATCCCAGTCCATGGATGCACGGTAGTGGATTTTTTGCGTGCCACGGGGTCCCGCATCCTATGGGATCATGATCAGTTGGGGAGAGCACAGTGATGCGAAGGTATGTACCAGCATGCCGGGTTTTCCGCTTGAGAATGTGCTCTGCCGCCGATCACTTTAGAACTGGAACGTTCGACACGTGTACAGTGCGACTGACCTCTGCGGACGAGCAATAGCTTGCCATGGCTCCCTCCAAACAGCGAGTAAAAAGGAGGGAAGGTGGGAAGAGACAATAGAATGCGGTGTGCCTTCGGGAACGTGTTGAAACAGCAAGCACGGGGTTATATGTGTTTGATATAAGCGGCCCATCGGGCAATTAGCCGTTCCCCCTTGTGCCCAAAAAGGAAGGTGTTGTATCCCCCCCCTTGTGGTCCAAAAACAAAAGTAAGTCGGCAACTTGAGTGCTTCGCAGACAGAAAGGCAGGCGACTTCGGTTGTTTCATTACGGACCTAAAGTACCACGCCTTGATTGTTCTGGTTGCTGTCCTCCATTTCGGTAAACATTCTGCTCTGTTTGAGCTAACCCGCAGGCTCGACAACAGCTCAGTTGCGTGCCGGTGAGACGCACCAGCTGCTCGTCAAACGCCACAGTCAAAATATTATGTATATAATAACACAATCAGTACAATAAAGTTGGGCAGATAACGGTAGCGAGCCAGCGCCGCGCCACAGAATTTGCAACTAGTATGCTGTACCGAAGATCCGGCGCACATGGCGACCCACGCGTGAGCCAATGTTCTCATTCCCATCATTCCCCAACAATGGCATCAGATGGAGTTCTATGTTGCCTTCCGTATGGATGCATACTTCGTCTTCATCCTCCGGCACATAGGAATCCAGCTTTATAAGCCCACAGCGTATGCGGTCGCGAAACGCATGGCAATAATGGGCCTGTCTCTTGTGGCAGGAGCCGTCGTGGTTCCTGACATTGACAACGCCTCGAAACAGCGATGGCAACGTCACTTTCACGTTAGCCCCACGTGCAAAAATGTAGAGCCGAAAAAAATGGGTCTCAGCACCTGGGAACCGATGCTGAAATAGAAAACATTTCCAAATCAACCGTTGATCGGGAACGCATGGATGTCAACTCACCACAGTGGTACCGATTGGACCGGACAAACTGGACAAATAGATCACTGATTTTGCAAAGGGTGGCACATCACATGGTAGTGGCGCAAGGAGCACTAGCTTTGCGTTGATACGTTGTCGCAACGAGGCCGTTTGGAAGATAAATTGATCACCGAACATAGCATCCTGTTTTCGAGGGAGGAATTGCTCAGTGATAGTATTAACTTTTTCATTCTGAAACATGAGATAAGTAGCTGACCCACATGGTCAATGATGTACTGGTCGACGGACCTCTAATGCAGTATCTGGCCCAGCCGAGAATGTGCTTAAATTACTAAGGAGCTGGACAAGAGTAGTTTCAGTTGCACTCGAGACACTCTGGATCAGGTAGTGCTCACTGAAAGAGTTTGCGAGATCCTGCTCATACCGTAGGATGATTTGAAGCTGCTGGCGAGTCGTTCCGACCCAATAGCGGGTTATATACTACATTCGCCACTCGCCAAAGCGTCATAGCAGCATCCGAAGGAACAATGCAATTGAGCACTTGCCCCAACGATGTGCGATGTGGATGGGCATTTGCTTACGTGGGGCACAATGCTCCCAGTGATTTGCCAAGCCAGGTCAGACAAAGCAAACCGGAAGGTGCCTTCTGGTGCGTTTGACAGTAGTCAAGATGACATGCTGTGGTCGTGAAGTTACTGGACCACCTCGACTCCACGAGTAGAAACTGGTAAGGCTTGAGCAGCAAAATTTCACCGGTCTACTCTGGTATCAGACATTGCCGAAATAAATCTCACCGAAGATCAATTGTCGCTCACTGGACAGCTTGCATGTCCACTACTCAAGAACAGTGACGTTATGATATAGATGTGCCGCTATTTATATTTGCGATGTGACCTAAACCAACAGCCTAGAAATATGCTTCATGACTGTCTTCAACTACTCCTTCCCGAGGGACATCACCTGATATTGGACGATTAGATCTCCTCTGACGCGCTTCCTCGATAAGTCTACTAAATTCCTCTTTGTGTGAAGCCTTGATGGCTTGCTAATTAGTTGAATCTTAACGATACAGAAATCAAACTCACTTCATAGGCAGGGGGGTCTTCGACTACGTATTTGGGTCCCTTCTGGCCTTCCTCCCATGTTCTCAACTCAAGACGTAACTCCGCTAGGGTCTTACGACCCGCAGCCTTGTCGAGATTCGCATTATACATCATAACCCATCTAATTAGAGGGGTGAGTCCTGACAAAAGTGCTCGCAAGCGGAGACCACCTTCTGTGTCTAGCAATCCGCGTGTTTCGATCCCCACTCACGGGCAGTTGTTGGGAGGATAGGAGTTCTCTTAGGGCCTTATCCTTCAGGACGTCGTACGAGACCTTCGGTAACCGTTCCATTGCGTCGTCTGAATCACTTGATATCAGAGCCAGAATTGAGTTTTAGCTTAAAGATCAAGGATAACCAATCACCTGTTATCCCTATTTTTGCCTTTCATCGACTTGCTGCCGAGTAGCTTCGACCACTGAGTTTTAGCATTTGGGTTCGAAGGGTTGTTGGCTTTAGAGTGCAGTTTCCGATCGCAATCCGGTCCGTCCATGTGGGTATTGATCATTTGAAATTCTACGGAGTCGCCACATATAGGACATTCAACTAGTGAATCGGCTGGATAACGACCAACGATGAGGAAATGGGGAGTCAAGAAGCACGGACTCACTCACCTTGCAGGGACAAGAGTTCCTCCTCTCTCGGATCTGATGATGGCTCCATATTTGTCTGGCGCCGAGAAGCTTTCCTCGCGCTCTTCGCTCGGAGTGGTGACGAGTCTGCAATCTCACTCGATTCGTTTGGATTCGAAGGCCCTGCTACGCACACAACGTCAGAGTCCGAACTCGGGGAAACCTCGTTATGCCTGCGTTTCCGCCGATTCTGGACGGGCGTCTGAAATCGATGCGGAGTTTTGGCATTGCTCGAGTTCCGCCCAGAATCTGCTTTTGGCCGTTCCTCGAGAGAGAGACGGAGAACATTTGACCTATAAGGCTCATCGATAAACAAGTGACCAACCAACAGGCGGGCAATTTCGCACCGTGCTGCTTTCCAAGCCGAGACAGCCTCTTCGAGAGCTGGATTTACCCTGAAGTGTGCTTCTGAGGCAGATTTCCGACAACTTGGACATTCCGGTTCTCTCACGATGTGTTCTCGTATGCACTAGTGGAGCACTTCTCAGCCTAGTCACGTCAGAAAGGATAACGTCGTTGCGCACCAATGAACAAAAGCAATGGCCACATGCAAGTGAGATGGGTGCGTCGAAAAATTCACCACATATTGTGCATCGAAAGCTGGCATCTAGTTGACGCAGGTCAGTTGCCGCGAAGTCGGTTGGATCTGGGATGTCCTGGGCGAGGAGTACTTGTACATTGTTCGTGGGCATCACTAAGCCAGAAAATACAACACAGGAGGTGAGACGCGTTCGGTCACATCGTGACTGGACGCGACGTGTGTCACACAACTTGTCAGCACCGACAGAGCCCAGAATAAAATAAGATGTGGTGATACTACAATGCCACGACAATAAAGTACACAAAAGTGTTCATACATTTCCCTCAAAGTCATATTGTTCTCGTATGTCTTCCGTAGCGGCAGCTCCACGAAGTAGGGGATCCAGGGAAGCCAGCTCGTCCTTGATGCCGTTCCGCGCGACCGCATCAAGCTCTTTCAATAAAATGGACGTTATTTTCTGGAGGCGTCAACCGTTGGAGTCAACAAGGTAGCCGTCATCGATCTCACCTTGAACTTTGTATCTACTTTCAGTAAGGTATCGCCCAACCCCGCTGTCCAGCTTGGGGGCGGACTCCCTAGGCCGGTTCCATAATTCTGGCCGGGAACTTGGGCATTTGCAATCCCCCACAAACTGCCATCAGTGTCCTCCAAGGGCTTCGGAGTCACGTCTTGACTTGAGAATAAATATGACACCCCTGGATGCGGTGCGAGGAGTCCCAGTGGCCCCATCATATGCTGACCCGAACTCGAGAACGCAGAGGGTCCGAGAATACGGGAAATCTTATTGTACACCTCAGAAAGCACGTCAAGAAGGGACAGTAATGTTTGATGGTAATCCAAGGGAAAGGGCTGTCAGATATCAGTTCAATGTAAATCATTCACCGTAGGGTCCGACGCACTATATGGGGTGAAACAAGATAGGAGGCTTCTGACCCGTCTGAGTATGGCACGGTATATTCGGCAAATCCGCCTGCAGCTTGTCGTTTTGCCACTTTGGACCGGAATAATCGCTACAGTATGGTCAGGGAGATATCGTGGTGACATGGTGATGTACTGTACATATTTTGGTTTATCGGGCTCTTCTTTAGCTTGGTCGTATTCGCTCATAGTGTTGAGCAAACCGCGAAGGTAGTCATGCGCATGAGGAATATCCAGCAGGTTGGAAAGGGACATCGCCAGGACGGCAAAGCGATGCGTCCTAAAATATTCCCCGAGCGACGGTCAATAGATCTGCAGATAAGTAACTATCGTACACACCGTTTCTTCATGGCGACGTTATTGAACACCCTATCAAGTTCGTTGCGAGACATTATGATTGTATGGAACCAATGACTCCGGCTGAACCGTGGTACTCAGCACGGACCACCTGTCCAAAGAGGGACCGACGCACCCTTCGTGTACGTTGCGCATGTAGGTCAGGGTGACGATTCGTTTCTGAACCAGATCCCGGAGATACTCGACGGAGGTCCCTTGGGGGATGGCGGGAGCACCGTTTGCGACCAATGTGGCTGTCGACGATAGCGTGTCCGAGTGCACGGACTGCCCATCCCACTCTCTTCC
>JBBPNY010000906.1:0-10646 GCA_038091165.1 Rubroboletus pulcherrimus | reverse complement strand
GTGGACGACCTGCGCTCGACGCGGCAGTATGTGTCTCGGTTCCTTTTGCGATACCTCGGATCTGCGAGCTCGATCGTCCACTCGCAATGCCATCGGTCCTGTGAGTATAAACTAATCTGAACTTTTCTCATTGAGGTTCATTCCCGCCCGTTGACCCAGGTCCTTCAGACATGTTTTAAGTAACACGAAAGGACGACCCATTCATTCGATCCAAACTACTATAACCCTCGATCAAACCAACTAAACACAAAAGAACAACAACATTTCGAGGGCCGCCGTGACAACTCGGGCACTGTCGCATCTTTCACCTGTTCACAGGTTAAGGTTGATGGGAGAGCAGCCGAGGTTGATCAATCCGCTCTGTTTGCGGAGGAGACGATCAGCATCGCTCATGCGTTAGAAAACAAGGTCAACGTACGAAGATACTGCCAGTGCAGCAGACGGGCTTCTGGGTGCACGTAGCACCCGTACCCGTACCGACGATCGTGATCGGGGTGCAGCCGAGCCCGACGAGACCCGTAATGTCGGGAAGGACGATCCCGAGTGTTCCGAGGAGGGCGCTAAGCGTCGCGTCGGATTGCTATTGCGTGGGTCCGGGCCATCGTTAGTGCAAAGCACGAAAGCGTGCGGAGCAGGGAAATCTCACAGTGTAGGTATTGTCGCAGCATTGGATCGAGCCGGTGTTGCATTGGGAGATGTCGTCACGGGCTTCGAGCGCGCTGGGCGCAGCGGCGGCGACTGCAGCGAGAGCGGCGACGGGAAGAAGGGCAGAGAAGCGGATGAACATCTTTTCAGCGGTAGAGTCGGTGGGTCGATGGGATACTGGTTTGTTGATGGTGAACTGTTCTGCAACTCACCTTTTTATACAGCGAGGAGGGCCCCTCTCCCGTCCCAATTGCACCCCTTTGCACATAGCCCGTTCGCCGAGCATAGAATGGCCAGTGCGGCGAGGTTGGGCGTACCTACTTGTCATTCTGTCACAGGTATGTCGTGAAAAGTCAAGCCTTACGAACGGCGTCTCTGATCGGCATGCCATATAACCACGCCTCATTGGTGCTTGGACCAGCGAAGATGCACTGAATACGGCGGCCAGGACTGGGCCCAAATCTGCCCGCAGGGGTCCAGGGGGAATACGAGTCGTCTATAATGAGAAACTAGTGAAATATCAGTGCCTGGATGAGAAAATGACTAGAGTTATAATGTAACAACGGACGTGAATGCACGCAATTACAACCTGCTGTGAGACGGTTTGTGAGCTTGACCTGTGACCACACGCCACTCCGTCCTGGCCTGTTCAGTGAATGCAATGTAGAAGCAGATCATGGGCGTGCCGATTGATCGATTTTAAGGCGGCCCATAACTTACATACAAGTGACATGAAGATGACCGCTTCCGGACCGTTCTCCCGTCAACCGCGGAGTTGCCGTGGGCAGTCGGGCCTGATGTCGACGAAGGGTCAACGGGATGGTTCCACGTTCACTTGTCGCAGTTGATGCAAGGCGCCGTCTTCGCTCGAGGTAAGCGCGCGGGTCTATGCACTCATCATGAGAGTGCGTTCTCCGCTCAGTCAAGTCCGGCATGTGTCGAGGGGCAAGCCGAAATTGCTAAAAAAGACACTTGCACGAAGCTGAGTTGGCAGAGATGAACGAATGTTTTCAGCTCGGCCGAGTCTCGTTCTTGTTCACCGACAATCCTTACCAGTGACAATCACTCATGGCTGCCACACTGGCACGAAACCAACGAGGACAAAGTCAATTGGATTTCCTCGAAGTAGATTTTCACCCTTGTTAATTTGCCAGCATGGATTACGCCTGTTGCGACAGAAGCAGGTCATTAAACATCAAGAGTCGGATTCCGACGAGTGAAAACGGCAGCCAGGATTGGGCCCCATTCTCCCCGCAGGAGCTCACTGACTCGTGAGGGCGGTTTTCTGGCTAACAGATGAGGGGAAATATAAGCCGTGTATCATGATGAGAAATTGACTAAAATTATAATGGAACGTACGTGAATACAAGCGATCACGACTTGTGGTGAGACGGCTTATGAGTTTGCTATTTGGCCCGTGGAGTGAAGACACCACTCCGTCCAGCTCAGTGGATGCAATGTATACGCGGAATATGGGCGAGCCAATTGATCGGTCTTAAGGCGGCCCACCGTGACATAAAAACGACCGCTTCGAGACCGTTGTTCCGTGGTTTGGCCGATATGATGATTGGGCATGGCTATATAAGGTCAAACACTGCGTTCGCTCATTCCAAAGTGCGGTGTGCCGAGACCTGACAGGAGGTGTTGACAGGGATAAAAACTTCGAGATTAATAACGATACAGAACGAATGTGTACATGGACAAAGAAATAAGCTAGATCAACTAGTGCAGTGGGTCTCCATCGTCAAAACCCATAAAACTCACACATTCTCCAATGTCGTGAACCGGTTGGCATCTGGAAATCTCACCACCTATGTGGTCATCCAAATTCCCTACCATGACAATCGTCGTCTGATCAGCCATGAGAGTTGAACCAGCTTGGACTGTGAAAACCCACCGGATGTCCCGGGCCAGAAGTGACTATCTACGTCTCTCCGTGCTGTTGGACACCGGCGAACTTGAACTCGTGAACAAGTCCGCACCAATATCGTGCGTCATCACTTCACCCCGAGCATACGATCTAGCATTCAAGTTGGCAAGAAGGGTGTTGCAATACACCGAGCAAAATGGAAAACCGAACACGGTGAAGAGCAAGTCTAATGGGAAGAGATACAGCTATAACGTTTAGATCAGGAAGTATTGCAGACAAATGTGCCAAAGACGAACGGCACGCACCGAGGTGATGGTCAAGATCGCGAACGCAGCCGGCCAGATACCTGTATTCACCGCAAACACGGTAAGGCGTTGCAAAGTGTGTGCCGTACTTGCGGACCAAAATCCACGATCAGATTCATCCCGAGTCGGCAACACGACGCATAGCAGTGCCGTGCGCACTTACCTTGTAAATGCAGTCGCGGTCCGCTCGCGGAGAAATAAGAACGTCAGGGAAATGGCGATCAGGACATCTGCTCCGGTGGCGACGGAGATACTCAAGGTGAGTAGCCTCTGTCCACCAGATGCTGAGATCTTCGGTTCTGAGCATAAAACATATCCCTACCGTAGATGAATGGTCCACGAGCTCAGTGGACGTGTCAACTTGTTTGCTGAAAGTGAACAGGAAATGTGCATGTGCAGATTGCAGTGCAGGAAAATCGAACGAACGAACCCGTTCCCAGCATACAGCGCCCTTCCGGTATAAACTGAGGTTATGATCATCAGCGTTTACGGATGTGAATGTGACCAATGACAGCGTACTGATGGCAGACACTGATATTAAAAAAACGTATTAGATGACTTCGGTCCCCCAACGCTTATAAAGTCTTACCAAGTTGGATGATCGCTAGGAGAGTCTACATCACAGAGATTAAGCGAGGCTGAAATTCCTTATGCGCGCAGATTCCTTACCCATATCAGTGGCACAACAATATACTTTCCGCTAACTGGATGGCTGTGAGAAATTGGGAAAAGGACTCGGAGCTCGAGACGCACGAGCGTAGATTCGATGGACGGAAAAGCCTTGCGTGAGTAGTGCAACTAGGACCTGGATGATATCAGCACTCGTTCCGGGCACAATAATAAATGCATACTGTGAAGAGCGTCTGTAACTATGACTTGATTGGTGGGCTTTCCAGGGAAGTTATGAACCAAACTTACGATGAGCTCACTGGAAAGATGGTTGGGGCGTGAAAAATGGAATTCTGAATCCATGACTCACGGATTCCCTCTCAGGAATGCCAATGGATTCACCAGGCCACCCATGATGTATTTGTATGCTATGTGAGGCACAATGTGAACGAGACGTCCGACGCTGTGCATGTCGAGAAACGAACCACCATAAATAACCAACGCTTCATGAGTGGTATTGAGTGCCCTATTGCGAAGCGTCAGGAATGTCGCAAACTGAAGCAACGGGCCTTTACCATAAAAGTGCTACCTGCGAAGGACGGTACATGCATCATTACGCTGGACTTGTTCACAAGTTGACTTACAAAGTACTTCGTGCGCAAAGGATCGTTCTGGTAGCTGGAACAAAGACATGATGAGGTGACTAAAGAGTACAAGAAACGTGGACCCCACTGGACATAATAGAAGAATCTGTCCAAATGGTGAGTATCCCTTCAATACACTTTGGACTGAACGGCACTCACGATTGCATGCATGTAACACTGTAAAGTGCGGTAGACGTGACACAAGCAAAGTACAACGAACGGTATAGCAGAACATATAGCGGAACGGTTGACATGATTCGTACCGGCTCGAAGTTCAGTTAGCAGAAATGGCAATGGGGTCGAACATGGAGTGGCAGCCAGTCCGTAGCCCTTATACTTGCCCGAGCAAGTTAATTAATAACCGGTCGGCGCAAGTCATAGCATGCTCATATCAGATCATCAGCTTCGAGGGAAAACTCACTATTAATACCATGGAAATATGAAGTTCCCAACGCTAGGCACTCCAAGTATGAGATGCATCAAGACTTTGATTCAAGAGAAAACCGTCGCACGGTAAAAATTCATGAAACACGGTGATTCTCGCCACTATCTCCGTAGCATTAAGCTTGAATAATCGATCGGGTCTCGTTGCCGAGGGCACCAAGGCGATCTATGGGTCTTGCGCAAGTGAGTGCATCTGGGAAAAATTGGACATACCAAATTTGTACCGTACTCATCTCTATACATAAGGCAGATGGCTCGGTGGCTATTGTGTGTTCCGCGTCATTGACATTGGCCACTCCGCAAGGGTCTCGATGTATTGCGCCAATATATACTAATGTACACTTCGAAGTTGACTTTATCGATGATACCAAAGTCCAGAGAGAATCCGAAAAACGACTCGATGGCAAGAAAGCACCAACACGACACAGACCTCGCACCAGCATCATGATATCGATCGCACCAGCCTCATCATGATGCACACACGCACCACCATACTACCCAACACTTCGTCCTCTTCCCCGTCTCACGTTTCACGTCATCAACTCCCTCAACCGCCGCTCCTCTACCCTCGGTGCAGATTCCACCTCAAACGGCTTGGGATGAAAAATAATCACGTCCCGAAATTCCGAGTCGCTCGCGTGAGGATTGATCGATGATCGGCGCCCCGGGTCGTTGCAGGATGCGGAACGACCAGAGCACCAACGCGGGGGTGATGTAAAGCGATCGGTTCGCGACGTGTTGGTCGGGACAAACTCTGTTCGCGTCGTCGAGGGTTCAACATCTCTGGATTTGGGAATGCCACCGGGTCTCGCGAGATCACTCTGTGGTAGGAAGTAGGGATGTACAGTCAATGTCACGAAAGCAAGGGGTAAAAATAAGTGCACTGCTACCAATGATCCATCCTATGACAGTAGCCTCGGCAGGGATACACTGACCCCTCTGTAGCATCATGATCATGATCATCGGAACCGCCACAGGTAGATCTAGAACGAGAACAAGAGCGCGTACCCAGATGATATCTTTCATCGCACGGTGTGCGAAGTCTAGCATACTGAGCCCCTGCGCCGCCACGACGGGACGCAATGCCTCCAGCATAAATGCTTGGACTTGTCGGAGCATATCCCAGTCTCCAAACGTGGGCACTAGATGCTACGTCAGGATCCCCAAGACCTGGCACACTAAATCACAAAGTCGAAATACCTCTATCCCTCCCGACTACCTCATCCAGCTCTTCTTGAACGCGTGCTTGCGCACCAGGATGGGAGGCCGCCGCCGTAATCATCACAGTGATACCGGATACGGTCTGAGGTAGCCCATTGGAGTGCATATGACGCGAGTGTGGTCGGGACATACAGTGTCCTCGCCTGCGCCAAATAAAGAGCCAGCGAGATAAGCCATCTCATCGTGCGACAACCGGTGATCATCAATGTGCTCGAGGAGCGTCATTCCAAACGACGGGCCGGCGCCGTTCGTTGCCTGGAACCCCACGAGCATAAGCAATGTGAGCGAAACGACGATGTTTTCTCCTCGACTATGAACGTTTGAACTGGCACGCACCGTGTCCATGTCATCCTTGACGCGATTCAACTGCCAGCGGTCCCGGAAGAGCACTAAAAGGGAAAATCTTCACACTGGTATAATACACCGTTGGTCGCGCGCACGCCCAATCATTCGCGCCGCACGCTATCCCCGGCGCACTGTCATCTAGCTGACAACGATCCTCCCGCACAAGCTCGCAGTGCGCTGGGGACGGCTTCCTCATGTGCAACCCACGCCCCTCCCCTCCCAAATACGTACAAAATATATACATTGAAATAAAGCAAGCTAGAAAGAAAATCATTACAACAGTACTATGCAGGCGGTGGCGGTGGCGGCACCCCATCCGACGGTGCAGGCGGCCCCCCTGCCATATCCGGTGCACCATCCGGCCCATACCCCTGCTGAGCATAGTACTGAGTATACTGTTGTTGCTGACTCGCCGCCCATTCTTTAAACTGTTGCGAATTGACGTCGTACCCAAACTGTGCCCTAGAATTTGAAAAAAAAAAAAAGTGGCGTGAGACAGGGCAAAAGAAAGGAATCGATGAACGAGCGGACCGACACATACCAGTAGGCAGCGTATGCATCCATGGAGGTGCTAGGGCCGGGAACAGGTGGAGGTGTACTCCCATCCGGAGGTGGTGGGGGTTGTTCGCCGGGCGGTGGCGGTGGTGGCGCATTATCGGGAGGTGGAGGTGCAGAACCATATCCACCCTAGTAGGGCACGACATGTTGTTGAGCATTGAGACACCTACCTAGAAGAGTGAGGGTTGATGGACGTACCGATATGGTACCATATTGGGCATATTGCATCTGTGCTTGATGGAGTTCCATTTGTTGTTGTACCAGGGCCCCCTGGGCTTTTCCGTGCTCTGCACGCACAACCTCGAGGAGATCTTCTGTCAGTACTTTGGCACGAGCGACTTGACCCTCGTCTGGCCCGCTAGAGGAATGTGAGCGCGTTAATCAGTCGACATGGTTGAATAGATGAACATACGTAATGTGTATGTGCATCGGTTCCTCTGACTCTTTCCCAGTTTCTTGCTCCACGAACCCTGAGCCAATACCCTTGATCTGAACGCGCGTGCCCGTTTCTTGTTGAATATATTTCACAAAGACACCCTACAGCATATTCAGCGCGAGCATCTTCCAGTGTTGGGTCACCATTACCTGTGGTCCGACAACCTTGGCACGAACATTGAAATTTCGGATCGTCTCCAGGCCAACCGGTAGTTTTTCTTCGGGCCATTTCCGCTAGACGATGGTGAGTCACACAAGTACAGCATACGAGTATCTTTTTCTACCTTGTCGCGGACTCGGTCTTTTTTGTCTTCGACGAGTGGTCCAAGGTCCATGGAAATCAGGTCGTTGATCCTGTCGATGGCTGTTTGGAGAGTATCTCTCGAGGATGCGGAGAGGTGGAGGTATAGAGGGGGATCCTTCTCCGTCGCCTTGGATCGATCTGGGTACCAAACACCCTTGGTGCTCACCGACGCACCCGTCTCCTCGTGTATCTGTCCCAACCACCGTTCAATCAACCAATCCACAATAACACCACCCAAACGAAGAAAACGACACCAAGAACAAAAACAACAAAAGAGAGAGCATACCTCTGCTTGCGTCGAACCCTTGGTCAACACATACCGATTCCGCACGTCGTTGATGTCGATATCATGCGTAAACTCGGCGTCATGCGGGTCTCTCTGTCCAATCTGTATGCTCCCGGGTGCAGATCCGCCGACACTAAACTGAGCCGCGATTTTTGCAGCGATGGCGGCGGCCGCTGCAGCTGCCTCCGAAGCCGACTTTCCCTCGTCGGTTTTGGTCGCTTTGAGAGGCACCTCGCTCTCTGCATGCACGTCGGGTGCTGCTTGGTCCCACTTGCGTTTGGACATTTTGAGGAAGTAATTGGCGTCGCCGCGACTGGACACCAAGATGGGTTGCTCGTGACGTGTGTGACAACGGCGTGACGTATAGTTCAAAGTCAGCGGCGTTGCAGGCAGTCGACGCCTTGAACGCACCAACCGCAGGCCAGCTGAGTTTCCCGCCACGCTTCCTCATGTACACCTCCAAGCGGCCACGCGCTTCTCCCCGATTATCAGACGCACCATCATCCCACACGACCTCGTCCATCAACAAAAACCAAGCACAACACCGGGCACGAGCCGGAAACCAAGATCGAGATCAAGATCAAGAATTGACACCCATGTTCAAGTCCTCTCGAACGTCCGACGCACATGCCCGCGATCGCGCCCTACTGTGCACGTTACCTCCTACTTGCAACCCGCCACTCAACAAACCCACCTCGATCGCCAACTCGCGCGATCTCGAGATTCACTACGGGAAATACCACGCACACGTATGTGAGCAACGGGGGTGTGGGTGTGTCTTTCCGGATGCACGACTTTTGGAGTTGGTGAGAATGTCAATCTGTCCACGGCATCGTCGTCGTGGTTGCTTTCGACACTGACGGTTTGTTCTGGGTATCGACAGCATCAGACAGAGTGTCACGATCCACTTGCTGCAGTGCGGAAAGAAAGGGGAGAAAAGATCGTGCGTGTTCCTAATCGTCGATCTATTGCAATCGAGGCACTCAGGCAGGAGGGCTGTTGTTGTAGTTCGCTTGCCATCTAGTTTCGTGTCAGCGTCTGTTCTCGGCACCTAAATCACGAAGGTTACATCTCATTCAAGCGCATTCATACCCAAAGGAATATTTTTTTGCTGTTACTAACAGGGGGGTCGGTGGCCTCCTGAAGAGATGGGGAGATGGTGCGAGTATGATACGGGGAACATGGAAGCCGAGAGACAACAATGAAGGACGAGAGAACAAGACCGAGGAAAAGGAAAACATGGAGGTAGGGTCTGACTCTGACAACGAGGAGGAAGACGAAGAAGACGGGGACGGGGAGGACCTTGACGAGGAAGAGGAGGGTGAAGAAACTCCGAAAGCACGGTACAACGACGGAAGCAACGCTAGATCTCCCGCGGTTTCCCCTAAACCGCCATCCCCTCGACAATCGAGCGTACGCCCAACTTCGTTACCGCACGGACGAATGGACGATCTGGCACAGTCAATGAGCTCACTCTCGTTAGTGCCACCAGCGATTCGGTTTGGGCGAGGCGGAAAAACTGGAGGATTCATGCATCCGGAACTACATAACCCTCAAGTGTTGAGAGGCAACTTTGGTCCAAGAGGAAGAGGAAGGGCTAGGATCGCTGCGAATGTTCACCCACATACAGGACATGCGCGTGGAGGTGGAATCGTCTCAGACGCGCCTGCCAAACGAGGTGGATATATAAGGGGTTTTCCTCGTGGAATAGCCCGGGTTGGGGTTCTCCACGTTCAAGGTGGCGTCAAGGGAAGGGGCAGCGAGTCATAAAAAGCGATACGCGTGGCGCACCTAAGGATGATGTTTGTTCAAGGTTGCCGCAGAGGGGAATCTAACGAGAATCAACAAGGACGTGAGAGATGGATGTGTAAGGTATTTGATGGATTTGAAACCCCTTTGTTTTGATGAGAAGGGGCGATGTGAAGTGCTTTGAAGTTCTATTCAGCTATCCGGGCCGAAGCCATTGAAGAGTGGAAACATGAAGATAAGGGCTTTACCAAGAGACACTGGCACCTTTGAGGCGTCTTCAGGGAAAGCGATTCTCTATATAGATAGTAATATATCCAAGGATCGACGGTCTCAAGGGTCTCGCCAGCGCTGCACCCATTGACGACGGTTTGGTTTCCATTGCTAGCCAGGTCGCCGAGAATTTCAAAGCACGGGCCCAAAAGCGTCTCGATGGTGTTGGGACGCGTACCTAGATCTTGGGAAGAGCAAGTCATACTGTGTGAGAGGCTGAGAAGGTGGTAGAAACGAACACAATGCCCAAAGCTGCAGTGTGAGAGTAATCTTTTGTGTTAATGTTGGCAAGGCTGGGTCTTCACAGGGTGTTGGGTCGTTGCCAAGACGCGAAAGACCAGGTAACCATGTTGAGGATGGCAAATGTTGTGGCGGACAATGAAAGTGGACGACAATGAATTGTGTCTTTGTTTGTGGGCGCCAGTTGTCTTGTCTATTATGCCCCCCTCCAATTGTCCGCAGGTCCTTCATAAGCCCGTCCGTTCAATGGGCCATGTCTCACAGTTGAGCTAGTCTCGCCCAAATTTCCTTTTCCTTTCTGTCTCACCGTCATTACTACCCGTACGCGTTCGTCCGCTCTTGTTTCTTCGTTACGAGCTAACTTGTTGTCCAGACGTCTCGGATCACCCCGCAATGGCGCTGCACTTCCATTCCGCTATTAAAGCCGACTATGCGTTCCTCGCGCATCCCCCTCCCCAGAAAAAGCGTCCCCTCCAGCCTTTCCCAGCCTCGCCCTCTCCCCGCCCATCCCCCGAGTCTGCCCCCGGCCAAGCCACTTGTGGACTCCGCCGCAGGTCGAGCACTTCCTCCGCGATCGCTGCCTGGGCTGCTCACGTGCAGCCTGGTTCCCCTGCGTCCCTCTCTCCCCGCTCCCCATATCGCCGTCCTTCCCTCCGCAAGGGTCGTCGTCCATCCATTACCTCCACTCGCGCCCCCGCCGCGGCCGGGGGGCGGCGGGGCG
>JBBPNY010000905.1:0-10666 GCA_038091165.1 Rubroboletus pulcherrimus | reverse complement strand
GGTGGGGGTGTGTCTGGCGCAGGTGGGGGCGAGGCCACGACGACGGCGTCTGCATTTTCAAACGAAGTGGGTACGAGTCTGATTTTCCAAGCAGGGAATGGGGTTGTCGACGTGGACGTGGACGTCGGTGTAGATGCAGGCGTGTTCGTGCGTAGACGCAGACAGGGGGTGGGTGGGGACGGTTCTTGTGAAGCCGTGGATGGGGCAATGGGGGGTTGACGTCGTTGGTGGCAGTAGGGTTGTGTAGATGGTAAATGGGTCTGGCAAAGGCGTGGATGAGTGTTCGTAAGTCAATACTTGAGGAAAAGGGCATCTACCGGTTCGTTCAAATCATACAATTCGTGAATATGGGGAAGTGGAATGTCTCCACGAGGAAGGCCGAGCGTGTGGAGGGGAGGGAGGGTAGGACGGATAGAGTGAGCCATCTATACAGCAAGGCCTGCCTTGGGGAGTGAAGATACAGGAGACAAGATGCGAACAAGACCGATGCGCTGATATCCCGAGCTGCATGCATTTTATAGAAGAGGCATAAAAGAGTAGCTAAGCGACAGCCCATTGTACTACCAACAAAAGATGTTGTCTGTACCTTCCTTTTCGGGAAGTCACCTACCTCGACATTGTCTTCATCATGGCGGAGGTCGCTCAAAAAATAAAGATTGTAGGCTTGTTCAGTCTTGATGCCACACCGCGCTATGACACTTTTCAGATGAAAGGCGCAACACCTGACCTCGCCGCTGCCACGTATCAAATTTTTGACGAGTCACATACGATGGGGAATGCCCTCCGATGGATGCTCATGAAAAAGTGAGTCACACAACACGCAGTCCGAATGTCTCTGCTGACCAAAACAATCGACAGTCCAAAAGTAGAGTTTTGTGGATACAGGTGAGTCAGTGGCACCGGTGTTCCTCTGCCATTGGAGACGGGCGTTCCATTGTCCCTTCGGACCTGCCCGACTTCGCGAGGACTGTGTTTCGGTCCGACCCGACTCACCCCTTTGATAGTGTTCCACATCCTTCCGAAAATCTCATCCAGCTGCGTGTTCAAATGTATGGTGCGTACCTGCTTCAGCCAACTGCTACTTCCGTGCTTACATGGTACCCAGATGGGCTTTCGTCCCTCGACGCACTTCTCGACGCACTCTCACATCTCGATGACGTGTGCAATAGCATAGAGGAGAGATATCGCGCTAGTCTTGCAGGGGGGCGATATGAACGGTGGCAAGAACAGAGTTAGAGTGGTACGAGTGTGTTACAACGAGACAATGGACGATCTGACGGCCAGCATGTACAAGATAGACCTCAGGACAACACCCTTCGTGCACACAACACGAACCCAGATCATATTGCAATCTCGAAACGGAAGATCCATTTGTGTTCGGCAGGTTGCAACGGGATATCTCCGAGGCGGAATTGCTTTCCGCGACCATATTTCCAAGGTTTCTTGACTGCCGAAACAATAGTTGTCAAGGCACCTTGGCATTAGAAGCACATGTGGTGCTCACCTCCAATCAGGGTATACCCAGGGACCGCACCCTCAACGATAACGCATTTAGGCAGCTCGTGCAACGCGTTTACATGGCCAACGAGCAGTGTTTCAATCGTCCTCTGATAAGATTTGATCTAGGGGATGGACATGTCAGTTTCACAGGAACTCTCACCGTTATGGATGCTTGCTCGGCGCAAAATATGTTGGATAGATTTCTGAACAGGTGTTAGTAATTCCCGCTTCCAGAAGGAAGCGCATATACCCTTTTCCAAGCTCACCACGGAGACACACTTGTACCACAGTACCCGTTGAGGGGTTCGGGTCGTGAGCAGGATCGAGTGGGGGAATGAAGAACAAATGAGTCCGATTTAATTGTAACGTGTACCTTTCCGACACCATATGGGAACGTTTCATCTGCCAGAGTGTCCAAGTGATACTTGCAGAGTTATTCTCACGGTCTACTTCTGCCAACGCAGCACGGCAGTCCAGCTCACAAGCGGCATGTGTCAAGGTAAATGTGGGTTTTCATTAGCTCGGAGTAAGAGTATACTTGCAACACTAAATAGGACGGAGAAAGAGTGTGCCGTCCCAGAAGCGGAAGCCGGCCAGGGCGACGTGTGCAGACATCAGGCACTGAGTCCACGTCAACATTTATTTCCTTGTCTTCCGACTTTCCACGAAAAGTACTCTTGTTTTCACTACCATCCAAAATAATAAACAAAAAACATCCAAGGAGAGGTAACATGTCGCGCACCGATGGGATCATACTTGACCGCGGACAGCTTGGGACTGTTCAGCCGGACTCGTTTCGTGGTATAGAAGAAACCCGTCTGGGCGGTCGAGATCATCCGAACGATGATCGTTCTGTGGCTCAGAGTTACGGGACTACACAAGTCGAATACAAGATGCCTGTCGCAACATACCTTGCCTTTCCACCTTTTGCCATCTCGTCCGTTTTTTTTCGTGACCGGAAACCAGGTGGTGAGTCGATAAATTACTATCAGGCAGCCAGCTACCGGGTAGCGGCGCACGTCTCGAGCCGTTCTTGGGAAGCCGGCGCTTACTAGAGCCCCTTGTCTTAACTTATCGGCGCATACTTACTGCATCGTTTCAGTCCTGAACATTCGTTACACGAGGGATCAGGCCACCATCCCCTCATGTTCAATCCTCTGGTAGCCATTCTCTTGGCGAAGGGCGCGTTTCGGGACTTCCAGACAGTGGACGAACTTCTCGACATTGTGCCGCCCGAGGAAGGAATTGTTCGAATCCATTGGCACCCGGATTTCCTCGAGAGGCCGGTTTACGAGCGAGGCGACGGTCATATCTGGTCTGCTCGCACATACTGTGCACGTCTTCACGATGCAGGCATTCGAGCCGGTTTTCCGTCCCTTGGCAACCCCGACTTCCGCGCTGAGGGCCTCCGTGCAATCGGTAAGTGACCTTTTTACTTTCCACCCGAATCAAGTTCGTTAATCTTCACACAGATGAGGAATATACCTCTTCTCAGCGTAGGAGGCATGCTGGACACGGGAGCGACTCCGTCTACGACCAGTACTATGCTCCGACAAACCCAGGTACTGATGGTCAAGCTGCTTACGCTGGCGATACTCCTCGAACTATTCCCTCCAAGCTTCTCCGTCTCCTCAAGATGGTCCACAATCCGGAGCTCGCACAGACACTCCCAGCGCGAGAGTTGCACGAGTTGGTGACCGGCGAGCAATACTCGGCCGTGTTTGCCGAATTGGAGAGCCTCCCCGACTCCGATGACGCCACTATCAAGAAGGAACGAGCAGAGATCCTGGGTCGCCTGAGGGGTCTCAAGCTCGCTGCTCTCAAGAAGTACCGCGAGAAGCAGAAGGAGAACCCTCAACAAACCGCCAAAACCGCCAAAACCAAGGACGTAGGCCACCACTGCATTCCATTCTCTCGCATTCGCCATCTGATGCCCGTCCGCCAACGTCTCTCGGAGTCGTTATTCACCGTCGCCGCCATCCGGAGCAAGGCTGGGAGGACTGTTCTGAAGGATCTCATCAAGCTTTATCGGTCGGAGTTCGAGGTCGAGGCTCGACCTGGCTTGGAGCTTAAGAACTGCCATTGCGCGGTCCCGAAAGGGTATGTATCTTCTTCTGTTGCTTTCCAAAGAGATTTCTGACGTTGATATGTAAACAGCGTCCCGGCACACGTACAATGAAGCACATCTACAGCTGCCACAAGTCGTACCTTGTGCCCAAACGCTCAGGTCGTTCCCCCGCTCCTTTCGCCGAGTTCTGCTTTTTGTGCCCCGAAGGCCATTGGTCCACGAGCCAGGACGACTGGAAGCGCCACTGCGAGAGCCACCTGACGAACCTCGATGCTCTACCCTATCAGTGTGACCCCCTCATCTACGCCAATACTCTCGCTGCGCCTGGTCTCTGCTTCTGGTGTCTCGGCAACGAGAACCTTTCGATAAAGCCTCGTGGCAGTTCACATCGAGAAAGAGCACCTCGCGGAATCGACTGGCTGCAAGGTTCCCACCTGCCCGCATCCAAAGTGCACTGATTTGTTCGAGAAGCCCGAGGACAGAGACTTCCATTTTCATGACGTTCACTGCTGGGAGCCTAGGAAACCGAAGGCAGGTGTCAAGCGTCGTCGTTCTTGTCAGGAGAAGGAGGAGGGGGGTGAGGAGGAGAGCGAAGAAAAGCCTCCTAAGTGTAGATGGGGTACAGTTCGACGCATAGCTCGACCTGGGACCTTTGTGTTTGTCGAGCAGAATAGTCTCTTCGGTGAGTCGAGTTTTTATTTGGCCCCTGTCTCGATCCTGATAGCTATACTTCATTCCAGGGAACAGTCCTTCTCCGTCCTCGACGTCTACAACGCCTTCGATGGACATCGATCCTCCGGAACTTTCGGATGGAATCTCTTCATCCAGCTCTGCGTCTTCGACCCTCGATACACCATCTCGTTCTCCCGAACCGACTTTGAACGCACAGGCCATCGACCACAGCTCCCTTGATCCCGAGTTCGTAGCAGCTCTCGAGCAAATGAAGTTGGTACCCGAGGACGATGCACAACCCGGCACTCGGGAGGTATGTCCTGCAGCCTTGGCGCTGCTGGAGCTCCGTGCAAAGGGCTGAGACGCACCCATCTTACCCGTGCCTTGCGTGACTCGTTCTTAGCTGCTGAGGTTGAAACTATGGTAAGTACGAGTTGTTTCAGTAGCGGCAACGTAGAGACCATTCCATTCTAGTGCCACGTAAGTACGAATCATTGGCTTTACCTCGAGTCAACCATGAGTGAAGTAGTTTGCCTTCTTTGGAAATGTTTGAAAAGCTGCTGAAGTGATAAGAGACACGTGTTCAACTCGAAAGTTTGGCCAACCTTCGAAGTGCTTCCCTCATCAACGGTTCTGCAAAGCAGCCAGAATGGGCAAAGTCGGCATCAGCACCGCATAGTAAGGTAGCCAAGCATGCTAAGCCCCGCAGCCTTATACTCCCTATTTCTAGCCTCGCTTCCGAGCTGGCTGTAGCTACCCCGCGGCGCGGGCCGAAGATGCCCCTGCACAGCGTACTCCAGCAAGCGTGCTATCGCACCGACATCGTCTCAGCAATGCTGAACTGCGTCTATCTTGATATAGGACCAAGTCATCGAGTCCTACAATGGCAACGCTGTCAACGGCGTCAGTCGAACGCAGATAGATGATGGCACGTACATCCGGGTGAAGTCGAACGGGTCGACCGTCCTTAAGTCGAATGTAAGTCGTAAGATCGAGTTAGAAGAAGGAGATGATTCGTGGAAACTCAAGGACTTCAACGAGAATGGGAGAAGTACCGCTCTGTGTCGATAGCTCAAATGCTCAACTCAACCGTTACCTAGGCATCCAACTTCAGCTCACTGATCACACACGGGTTAACAACAAAACACGATGTCTATTTGCAATGCGCGGTAACAAGTATGGAGTTTATGTAAGATATTTTTATGCGCGGGGAAGCAGGTGAGTGGGGATAGGGAGAAACATACGTGTCAAGAAAGGGATATGTAGTACATGGAGGATGAGAGTGTCCGACGACGAAGGCTATGATAACAGACGTGACGAATCCACGAGTCAAGGCCTAAATTGCGGACCAAAGCCATTAGTTATAGACCCGGAAGACGGGGAGAAGATAGAACATACCTGAGCGATAAGTCCACGCATCCAAGACCTAGGCGTCAACGTTGTCAGTCATATGTACGAACAAACAACGCAGGGAGGAGAAACATAGTACCAAGGCGACGATTCAACGATCAAAGCATCCGTCGTTACTGACAACCAACCGATAAATAACGAGTAGAGAGAACCGAGACGAAGTCGAGGGAACAGATGAAGCGTGCAAGGTGAGCGCGATCCAACGAGCAAACACACGCATGCACCAACGACAGCGAGAACGTAACCGGGAGTCAAGGAACGAGAGTAACTTGGACAGGTGGGAATGAGGAAGAAACGCAGTCAGGGAGGTGGGACGGGGGATGGTTCGCAGTCGACAAACGAGAACTAAAGAGAGGGGGCATAGTGGAGGTGAAGAGGTCGCAGAAGATGACGCTAGCTTCGACGTCCGTCAGCTATGTGTACGAAAGCATGAGCGGTAGATAGAGATGGACCGTTAATGTTGTTCTTAAGCTGACCAGGTGGTGCGGTAGAAGTCGGCGTGCTTGAACCTCGTCTTGATCTGGCGCAGGAGGTACCAGCCAGGTGTGCAGTACGTGACATGATTGCTGGTCGAGCCACCCTTGTTGTGTCCAGAGTGGAGTTGACCAACGATGCGAGCTTTACCGTTCGTCATGTGCCAGACGAGGGAGCCAGAGTCTCCTTTAGCGGAGAAGACTTCGGCAGTCTTGTCGCCCGAGTTCAAGTAGATACCGGGCTCGACAGACTTGATGCCGACTTCATTCAGAGCGAATGAAACTAGGCTGGCGTAGCATCTGACTGTGAGGTCAGTAGTGTTGCCATCTTTGCCAACTATAAGGCAGTGCTGGCCTTCACTGTCAAACTCTGCAGGGTGGGCAAGGTCCTCCTTCATGGCTAGGGTTGCTGAAGTTCAGTTCAGAACCTAAGGTTCAAACCTGAACTGCTGAACTGAACCTGTAAGTTCAGTTCAGTTCAGGTTCAGGTTCAGAGGTTCAAGTTGGGTGAAATCTATGAACTGGTTTGAACCAGTTTGAACTGATTAATTTTTGTTCACACTGTCAGACTTAGTCAGCTACCCAGACATTATTTTCACCACATACTCATAACTTGAGCATTACTGCTAGCTATATCCTGGCACCACTATGTTCAACATGATGCAACTAATCTTATAGTTTGATAACTATGCTGTTGCAATGGCTGCAATGAGCCTGCTCAGCCTGCCACTATCTCTCAAGATAAATTTATTTATTGATTAGTATATATTGCATGTTTATCTATTTACTGATAGACCCACCTGTCAAGAGTGGTAAAGATGCTATGATGTGCAAAGCTATTTAAGCTTGTAGGGAAAGAGAAAGAAAGAGCTACTGATGTTCATTAAGAATTGAAGAATTATGTACATACTTGGAGAGATCTTTAGAGATTGCTAATAAAGTCAAGTGGTGAGATGTACATAAGTTCAGATTATTATCATAGATTATCATAGATTGAATCATACTCATATTTTATATCACACTTCTCCCAATATCCAGTCTTGTCATGAGTAGCTCAAGTGAAATGATCACGCCTATGTACGCTCTACACTACACTTTCTCGCCATGTCTCGCAGAGCTCTCTGCCACTTCCTTGAGATCTCTGGCCCCCTGCACTGTTTGTTTCGCATCCATTAGGTAGTATTTGCTATCTCATCTTATCGTTTGTGGCCTTTGCCGCTTCTCTCACCATCAGTCGTGTCTTTCGTGTCATCCTGTGGCTTCTGCCACTTCCCCTAGCGTTTGCTTATTTATTTACTGTTCGATCCTCGGCTTGGCCTCCTACTCGTGCCAACTCCCTGTACTCGCCTCGCCCCAGTCGTTACCTCATGGTCTGGCCCCTTTCTGGCTTGTTCCAGCCCTTATCGTCATCATATGTCAGTAGTCGTCCCTGTTGCATCATTGGTCTAGTCCTGCCTGGACTTGCTTAGTCATTAGGGCAAAGGGTTGGTAGTTAGTATATAGTCAGTAGTATGGCACTTGTACATTCCCCTAGCTTTGGAATTCCACTTCTATGCTCTGAATCCTAGCCCTCGGGTTAGCTCTGAGTGTTGTGTGTTCTAGCATTGGTACTTTCCTCTGGTCCTTTCATCAAGACTATCTTGCTATTCAAGGATCTTTTACTGCATCTGAGTGTGCATTTGCCCACTGGGAGTGGACTCCATAAGCAAACCAACCCTCACCTAGACAGAGCTCTAGGGTAAGGGTTGGTTTGCTGATGAGTTATGGTAACCTTGCTGCATAATAGATTGAATTCTGACACTGTTAAAGCTTTGCAAATCTTGAAAAACAGCTGTATAAGTGAGGATTGACAGCTGAGGCTGAGGCTTTACAATAGGAGAGCAAATCTTGGACTGCAAGGCTTAATGTAATGTTAATAGGGTACAGAAATATTAGTGTTGAAAAAAAAATAAGGTTCAAGGTTTGAACCTGAACTGAACCTGAACTGAACCTACTGAACCAGTTCATCAAGGTTCAGTTCAAGTTCAGGTTCAGGTTCAGCCAATAGCAATAGGTTCAGATTCAGGTTTGGCCTAAGGGGGCCCTGAACTGAACTGAACTGAACTTTGGCAACCCTATTTGTGGCACAGCCCTTGATCCAGAGCTTCCTCTCGTTGGGAAACTTGAATGTAATTGAACCACCACCGAGAGGATAGAACATGTTTGTAAGGACTTGAGGATCATACTTGGATCCTGAATAAGGTTGTGTTTGTTAGATGAGGTAAACAAGATAAGTTGAAACATACCAAGATCAATGACATTGCCCTCAAATTCATCACTGATTTTCGCCTCAGCAGCTGAGAATGCAGCCCAGTCTGAGGTATATAGTGTGCCACCTTCAACATCGACTGAGATGGCTGCAGCATATTGAATGTGCCCAATGTTGTGGTGGAGCTTGATGTTGGCCCAGGATTTCATGACCTCATCATGGAGGGCCTTGAGATCAGCAATAGCTTTGGTTTCATCTTCCAATTGGCGTTGCTTTGCCCTGATTGCTTTCACATCCTCCATGTCCTGCCTCTCCTTTGTCTGTAGTGTGACAATATCTTGGGTCTAAAGGTCAGCAAGAATGATGTGATCAGCAATGGCCTTCATGATCTTATTGAGGCCATGCTGGAATTGACGCATTCCACACACTTGAACATGGTCCATGGGTGCACCACCTCTGTGCTCATAATTAACAGTGGTGTTCTTGTGCAGGACATGGCAGTTACTGATTTTGTAAACCATGTTGCCGGAGTTGTCATCCTTGTCTTTGTTTTCATGGAACCAGAGTGTAAGAGTACCCTGGGAATCCTCCTCCATTTCTTTGGCTGCAAGGGAAACACCAAGAAGAGCAGTGAGGAAGCAATGGACATAATGGGTGGCATTGCTACTGTCAACATGGCATATAAGGGAGGGGACCTGTGAGCCTCTGCGGGACTGCCTTGTGCCATTCCACAACAATATCATCAACTCCATTCTTCTGTAGAAGGGTAAGGATCTCTTGGGAGACCTCATGGGCAGTATCAGTGGAGGTAGACCCTGGAATAACACCAACCCATATGATGACAGGACCAAGACTTCCCTTTGCCTCCTCTCCCAGTTGTGCATGGGTAAAGAAGTGGGCAGGGTTGACAGACGACCAGTTGATCTTCCAAGCCTTGATCAGGTCATGAATCTGGGGACCAACAGTGTCCCAGACACTATTGAGTGGGGTGTTGAAGACTTCACAGACTGACTTGATGGAGAGAGAGGCATGTCTGCTGACAGGCCTAGGGAAGGGTGTAGTGAGGAAGTCTGACCAGTAGAGTCTGGGTGGTTGTTGTCCCCAGTGATGCCATTATAATATGATGTTTTCTTGTACAGGTCAGGGCTATGCATGGAGGCAGCAGTGGCATCACTAGTGAAGGTGAGAATAGAGAGGAGTTTGTAGTCTGCTGTTTCCATTTGTAAGTTGTAACGTTGGTCCAAGTCTTGTTCACTTTTTCCATCCCATTCTCCTTCCATTTGATATACTTGGGAAATGCTGACTTCGTCAGCAGAAACCTTGCTTGAGTGGACATGCCAGAATACCAGCAGCGAACCCATTAAAGCAATTATGATTTCAATCCAAGCTCTAATGATACTCTAATACTTTTTGGATGACAATTCTGAGTCAGGACATTATTAACATGACAGAGCAGACATAACGAGTGTTACAACCCAACCTACCCCTATGTACGGCCTTATGTTTGTCCATACCTCTCCTTTCTCCCTTCCCCTCCATCTACCACGTTCTCCATCCCCGATGCTACTCTGATACATCGAGTCTCCTTACTTGTATAACACCTATGGTTCCTTCCGTTATCCGTCACTCATGGAACCGCACTGCCCTTCCCTTACCCATCACATTTCACCTCACGTTTTCATCGTACCAACCGGTTTCCTAAGTTATCCCTTTATAGGATACTTGGGCCTCGTAGTACGCCTAGTTACCGCCGTTGTTACTCACAGCTTGGTCTGTGCACCCTTTGTACTCGTATATAAACCCGCTGGCGTAGTACTAGCCCCCCAGCTAGTTCTACGCAATATACCGCGTATCTTCTGGTGTACACAGAATCCCTCCCAAGTCTCCAGGCTACTTCTGAGTGCCTGCTACTAGTGTCTTAGTACGCTTCACCTAGGCCCAGAACCTATGGTGCGGTAAGCGTCGTAACAAAAATGTTGTGTCCACCCCAGCACTAATCGACTGCAGAGCAACTGCCTGCTTCATCGACTATGCCTTCGCCAGACGAAATCACCTCCATCTCATTCCTCTATCCCGACCTCGTCAAGCTTACAACGCCGATGGAACTGAAAACCGGATGGGAGAAATCCGATACAAAGTTAAACTCCACATCTGGGTAGATAATGACGAAGAAGATTGAGACTTCCTCGTCCTCTCCAGTGGAAAACACCAGAATATCATCCTAGGGATGTCGTGGCTGGCAGAACGAAACCCCATCATTGATTGGGCCAGTCGAAGGGTCACCGTTTCTCCCCA
>JBBPNY010000904.1:0-10667 GCA_038091165.1 Rubroboletus pulcherrimus | reverse complement strand
GGGCGCCCCCCCGGGCCCGGGGCCCGCGCCCCGCGCGGGCGGGCGCCCCGGCGCCAGAAGCGTAGGCGAGTCTGGGCCTCTTTGGTGTCGCCTCGTCGTCTGAGCTGGAGCAGACGCGTTTCTTTCTGGGGGAGACGCGGAGGGCGGTGTAGAGGGACATGGACGGGTGAGAGTCGAGTCGGTGAACGCGTGTGATCGAGACACGTAACACGTGATATACTCCCACGGGTCATGCATCATGCATCATGGCCGAGCTCATTGCTGGCTTGAGCGTCAACACCCATCATGGATGGCCATCCTCTGTGAGTCCTCTCCCTTCTCCTTCTCCCCGCTCACCCCTCCACAGTCGCGCTTCCCTCTTTCGCCTATCATGTACGTCTCTTCCCCCCTCTCGTCACCCGCTCATGCCGACACCCTAATTTAGCCGAAATTGATGCCCTGCTTGTCAAAGAGCGCGAGTACACCGCCCATATCGACGAACTCTCCACCAGCTTGGGTGCTTTCCGTGCCGCCTACACCAGCTCCCAGGACGAGGTCAAACGCAAATCAGACCACGCAGCCGTCCTCCTCGCAGAACTCAATGCATTGAGGGTATGTCCACCTCTCTTCTCTTCCACTCACCCTCACCCCTGTCCCCAGGCACACGAAAAACGTGTCATCTGCCTCTTGGATGGCGATGGAACTATATTCACCCCCGACTTGATCACCCTCGGCCAAGAAGGTGGCCTCGAGGCTGCCAGGCTGTTGACCGAAAGAGTACGCCACTACCTCGCCTCCGACATCGGTCGCGAAAAATTCCACCTCTGGGTCTATCTATTTTATAACAAGCGTGGTCTCCTTGAAACCTTTGCTAGAGTCGGCCTTTCTGCGGCCAAACAAAAGTTTGACGACTTTATCATTGGCTTTAATCAAGCCGCTGAGCGCTTCCTCATGGTCGACGTCGGCGGTAGTAAGGAGGCCGCTGATGCTAAAATTAAAGGTCATTTGCCTTTTTCTCCTTTCAGACGTCATCCCTTTCCTCACATCCCACGCATTCCACCGCAGTTCATCTCGAAGATAATATTCGCCTTCCCCAAACCCATAAAATTATATTCGGAGGTACCCGTCTTCCCTTCTCCTTCCTTCGTCGTCCACCCAACCCTTCGCTAGGATCCCATGACAATGGATACGTCAATGTCCTTCGTTCCGTCATTACTGAAGGTTTCCGTGACAAACTCATTCTAATGCCTGGTTACTCTGGCGTCGCTCTCGACATAAAAGCACTCTCGCTTCCCGAACTTCGCATCCCAGATTTATTCATCACTTCCAAACTCGTCCCCCCCTCTTACATATCTATTGCTTCCGGTCCGCCGCCTGGCCTATCTATTACTCCCAGGATAGTACCACCGAATGCCCAGATATCCAATTCATCAACAACATCAACAACACCAGCTCACCCTCCCGCAGATATCCAAAACTCCAGTCCCAGACGTAACTCAATTCAAAGTTATAAATCAGCCCTCCAAACCAGCCGCAATGATCCTGTTCCATATGAACCCAGCGACAGCAGCGGCTCCATAGATGCAAATGAGGCTCATCCGGCGCAACTCCTTCAGTTTACTCGTAAGTTGTCGTCGCCAGGAAGACACCGGCGCCCCAACCCCAAATTAGTTGAGTTCCTAGCCTTGTACCAACCCCTGATTGACTCAGCCCTTTGCGACTTCATCAGCCCATATCGAAGCGTTCGTTCATCCGCACCGGTCATTCATTGTCGACTCTGACTCGTGGCCGCAGATACCCCAGCACCTTGCACTCTGTTTTACCTTGCACAGTGTCGACATGGATCAGACTGCAAATACGCTCATGACTATCTACTTGATGAAGAACACTATCAGGAGTTAAAAGAGAACGCTAAAAAGACACCTTGCAAGGTCACCAACGAGGGTCTGCTCTCTCCCATCCATTCCTCCCCTTGCTTCTCATCAGTTTTCATAGGTGGAATCTGTACATTTGGGGATGACTGTGTGTATGGACACCTATGTCCCCAAGCAACCACATGTTACTACCTCAAACTGGGGAGATGCAAATTTCAAGCTGGTTGGTATTCAATTATGTCATGGAACAGCTCTCTTAGACCTTGTATAGCTGGAATGCACCGGCTACCGAACACTTGAATTTATACTCGCCCGTTTATCGAGGACACGGCGTTGAGTGGTTAAATGTCGTCGAGATCTTTGATCGCGTGTCAAGCTATTTGTACATATATGAACTTCACCAAATTTTTTTTGTTTTTTTTTCTCAGGGTTCGAACGCGGCGAGCTTAATGAACACGTCAACGTTGATGGAACTTTCCATTGACGTACTCGACCATGATTCGCGGCGTTGGGCGAACCGAGAATTGTGCATTGGCAGGTTCGCGTGACTCGGTCGTCTCTACTGAAGCTGTGTCATCTTCTCCAGCTCGAGTTCAAGATGTCCCATCTCGGCCGGTAAAAACCCGCGACCTAGCCTGATTAACTACTCATAGACGCTGGCCATCTCCCTGGCTTCCATTCTTTAAAAAGGGTCGCCCTGCTTTTGCCCGCTATTTTCTTTTCACCCTACTTGCCTTTATTATGGCAACTCCCCAGGTCACTGAGGTCAGCCAACAGGCTTGGTAAGTGTGGTAGATCCTGAGCATTGCGCTACAGGCCTTGATTCGACGGTCTCGTTTTCTCCTTGCAAGGGATGAGACGATCACGCGACTGTTGAGTATGTCTCACCCGTCAAACCCCGCTCCGGGCATGCTGACCCGTCCTGACAGCCCTCTCCTCGACGACAATTAAGCGAAATGTCGATCTGGAGAACCGTCTAGCAGAGCTAGAGGTTGAGCTAGCAGTGTGGAAGCAAGCTCACGCTACAGCGCTCGAGGGGGCGGAACGGGAGGCAAAAGCCCTTAAAGGAAGGCTCGCCTCTCTTAACAGTCAGGTTGCATCCATGGAGTCCCTGATGGTGCGTTTTTGTCGTCACACGTTGATGGATCAGTTTCATCATCACTGCCGAACAGAGCCAGAGCTTGTTAATTCTCTGTGTCGTCGATGGTGATGCTTGTGTATTTACCGAGGCCCTCCTCAGGCAAGGGCATGAAGGTGGTCGTCAGGCTGCTCAGCAGTTGACCAAGGCAGTTGCCGACTATTTAACCAGTCAAGACATCCATTTTTTAGGACAGCTCTCCTTTTGGATTACCATTTATTATAACAGGATAGGACTCGCCAGCGTTCTCGAGCGCCATCAAATATGTACCCCAGAACAGTTGGAGGCTTTCACAATGGGCTTTAGCCAGGCGTCGCCAAGATTCCTGTTGGTGGATGTCGGGTACGGGAAAGATGCCACATTTACAAAGATAACAGGTCTGTTGCGTGTTTTCTGTGTTTCCCATCCTCTGTGTTCAATTTGGGACCAAAGAATATCTGCAAACCTACATTCGTTTTCCACAGACACAGCGGCTCTTCCTTGCTGGTGAGATGCTCCGTCAGAGCAGGCAATTGGCAAGTGACTGACGCAGATGCAGGTGGTTCCGATAGTGCATACGTGTCGACAATTACCACACTCCAGAGCGATGGCTTCGCGGGCAAACTGACATTCCTTGAAGCGGCGGGTGCTGGTGCGAACCAATCTCGCCTTCGGTTGCCTACGCTACACGTCGACAATTTATTCATGACGCATCATGCCACGCCGCCCTCCAGCGCCACACATCAACCCCCTCCTTTGAGTGTCACTGTGAGTCCCTGCCACGTAGTTGGTGGTTTGCCAACACCACGTTCTCCTCCGAGTGTACCAACACCCTCGACTGGCAAGTTGATTGACCCCAACTTGGTAAGTAAATGACTGGTGGTACTCGAGGTCGTTGTGCTAATTTGTATTGATTTTACAACAGCCGCTTCATAAACGTCCGTCGACGGTCTCTTTCCTGGGTGTGCTGGATTGACACGCACCTAAGCAGATTCTCCTCCGCCTTGTAATGAATTTTACCTGATGTCCTGCACTAAAGGCGTGAGTATGTAATTATTGGACGTTGGTCCGACGCTGAAGTACACGTACAGGGGACCTGTAAATACTCACACGACTACGTGCTGACCCCGGATCAATTGGCGACTTTGGCTTCCAATGCTAAAAAAGCCCCCTGTAACTTTCTTAAAAATGGTATGGAGCCTGATAGACGAACCGTGGCGCGTTTGCTCATATGTGCCACCAGGCCTCCAATGCCCACATGGCGACCACTGTTGCTGGGGGCATACTTGCCCGAATGGTTCTAAATGCTTCCACCTGAGCAAAGGCAAATGCTGGTTTAAAGGCGGTACGTGTGTCCCATGAAATCAGGTTGTGTATGCACTCAGCGATGTGATTTTGGCTAGAGGGCATGCACGACATCGTGTCGCCGCAGCTGTTGAATTTTTGATACCCTTTAGTAGTTTTGTGAGAGCACGCATGCGCCTTGGTGCATTGCGTGCGTGAATATTTGGATCCCATGTCCGTGCTTTTAAGGCGTCCACTCTTTCTCAGCTATTGTGCAGATATGTGTACCGTCATGGTTATACCACTTTCGCTCGTTTTCTTGATGGTGTAGTACTGGGACTGGATTTCTTGTTTTTGTTTTTGTTTTGTTCTTTTTTTGCAATAGCAATTTAGTCGTACTAACGGGTGTTGCGCTGGGTTGTGTGATTAACAGTCGTGTGAAATCAATGATAACGACCAGAACGCAGATTCAACGCTCTTTGCCACCCCTTGCTCTCTCCCAGCATGGCTTCAGTCAGTCCCCGTCTTCACTCTCCCGTCATCGACTCACCAAATTCCTCCCTAGCACGATGAACAGGACGATCTCAAGCCATCGGTCACCCCAGGTGGGTCAACCGCGCAAGCGCTAAGCAGGTCGCCACGAGTCTCATCTGATCCTGATTTCCAGGCTACAAGCCAACTGCTGCGAAGACCGCCGAAGAGTACGCTAAACTGGATGCCGAGGACGACAGTCTCGCACGCTGGAAAGCCAGTCTGGGCATCGTCCCTGGTGCACCCGTTGGCGATCCCGCTCTCCCAAAGGTAACGCCTGCTCATTCACATCGTCCATCGGGTGGCACTCGTATTCAAACGCGTTTCCATCAGGTCAATGTCCTGACCCTTGAGCTCGACTCCCCCACGCTCCCTCCGAACAAGAAGATCATCTTCAACCTCGCGGATACCGCAAGGCTTGCGGATACCAAGAAGAACCCCATCATCATCAAGGAGGGTGTCGAGTACAAGTGTGTATCATCTTCCTCGCCGTCGCCATCTATCTCACATTTCATCAGTGTGCGCATCACGTTCAAAGTGAACCACTCGATCATCTCGGTATGATGCTCGTTTACTCAGTTCTCGCAGTGGATATGCTCACGGGAACTATTAGGGTGTTCGTTATTTGCAGGTCGTGAAGAGAGCCGGTGTTGCTGGTGAGAACTCACGCGCTTGGTGAATGATCCGTTCGTTCACCTATATTTAGTGGACAAATTAGAGCAGATGCTTGGTTCTTATGGCCCGCATCCCAATGGAGAGGCATACACCAAGAACTTTGATCCCGAAGAGTCACCGTCAGGTGCTCTCGCTCGCATGGGCTCTTTTAATGTCAGAAGTCGTGTCATCGACGATGATGGTGGACTCTATGCTGGTATGTCCCCTGATTCTCGCAAGCATTGCCCGAATTTTGACGTGTAGAATGGACAGACTGGGAATGGTCTTTCAAGCTGGCGAAAGAATGGTGAACGGTTGGCGTTGTTTTTTTTTCCCCTGTTCCTGCATCATTCTTGGGCATCCTTTGCATAACTACAACTCCTTATTTTTCCTGCATGTACTTCCCTCATCCCCCAGTTCACTCTGTATGTTTAAGGGACGTGGCTGTCACCCATTCCCCTTTGTTTTTTACTCTGACGTGAATTCGTGACTGCCTTACGTGAGAGGCCAAGTTTGCGTGTGCACCAACCTCGCGACATGTCCGCCTTGCTGGTAAGCAGACTCCCCCGGAAATCCTTGCGAACGAGTTCGCTGTCGTGGTCCACACGAAACTTGGTACTTTGTCGCCGTCCAAAGTCTTGCCTTGCAACAAGACCAAGCACTGCCGTCGCACCAAGGCCTCTCGCTCGTTATACTTCTAGCGTTACCCCGACGACGACATGGATCGACCGCTTTCCAGCGAGCGTACGACCATATATCTATCTAACCAGGGTTGACAAACCCATCGGGACACTCTTGCTCTTCTATCCGTGCGGTACGTTTTTCGTTTTCTTCAGCGCGCCTCTTTTTTTTTTTTTTCCTGCTCATACGCCATATATACCCTAGCGTGGTCCATCACCATGGCTTCCTACGCGCACGGAGCGCCACTCACGACTTCGCTGACCTACCTCGGTCTATTCGGTCTCGGCGCCTTCGTGATGCGAGGCGCAGGGTGCACCATCAACGACATGTGGGACAAGCATCTCGACAAGGCAGTCGGTCAGCCCCCCCCCTGATCGCGTAATTCACGCGCGTGAACCTTGTTTTTTTATAGAGAGGACCCGCACACGGCCGCTCGCGCGGGGCGATATCACGCGTCGCCAAGCGCTCGTCTTCCTCGCGGGACAACTGACAGTCGGACTGGGCGTCTTGCTACAGCTAAACACGTACAGGTGCGCGCGCGCGCGCGAGTCGCGTCCCCTCCACGTCGCACGGTCCATACATCTATTCTGATTTCATTTTTTCGAGCAAGTATCCTCCTCGGCGCTGCGTCCCTCTCGGTCGTCACGATATACCCGTTCATGAAACGCATTACTTATTGGCCACAAGCCGTCCTCGGTACGTCGGACCGAACTCACGCGGACGACGGGTGACGACTTGTGATTAGGTTTGGCTTTTAATTGGGGAGCGCTCCTCGGTTGGTCCGCCATCGCCGGTGCTGTCGACTGGGGGGTCTGTTTACCCCTGTACGCGGGAGGGGTATGCTGGACGTTGGTCTATGATAGCATTTACGCCCACCAGGTAGCGTCCCCGATCCGTTCACGCTCGTGGTGGTTGTTTCTCATGATGCGTCTTTTTGACAGGACAAGATCGACGACGTCAAGGTCGGGATTCGTTCTACAGCGTTGTTGTTTGGCGAACACACGCGTCCTATCCTGAGCGCGCTTTCAGCGTCGAGCGTGTCCCTCATCACCTATGCCGGCGTTTTGAATGCTCAAGGTGCACCGTTCTATTTTGGCGTGTGTCTCGGGGCGGCACAGCTCGTTCGGGTTCTTTGGTCTACGAATTTTGATAGTCGGGCAAGTTGCTGGCGAGGTTTTGTGGGTTGTGGGTGGTCTGGGTTCTGGGTATGGACGGGGGCTCTTGTTGATCATGCGAGCATGGCGGCAGGTGTGGCATGGTGAACAAGTTTGATTCAACAGTGCTAAGAATAGGTAACGTGCTAATAACGCAAAAGATACAAAACACCAGAGATGAACTGCAAGGGATACAAATTTCGAACGCGTATTAACACAGGAGATTTAAGATACACGCCAAGAACCCCAGTCAACCAGAAATCAAACCATCATTTTCCGAGCTTTAAGCCATCCGTTGAATGTGACGACACAGAGTGCCCAGCAGAATGCGAAACATGTGATCGCAACCGCGACATTCAGAAACATCATCATGTCTTTTTGCAAAAACGGATCAAAACGCTTATATCGCGAGTGATAAGAAAACAAGGCTGACCGTCACGCCCTTTCCGCATGGCTGCGAGGGTAAGCTCTTCTGTGCTAAACATAAACATTAAACCACCACATGCCAGGAAGAAACTTCCCAAGGCTTCAGTCGGCGGCCGAGAAGGGAGCACGGAATTCGGTGGGCCAAGCCAGAGGAAGAAATACGTCAAGCACCTAAGCGCAGAAAACGCAAGCAGAAGCCAACCCCATAGTTCATGAATCTGGACCTGTCCGCTTGTCAGATATGGTGAACGGGTGATTGCAACATCAGCCAGACTACCTGGAAGACGTACGCTTGCGCATGAGCACTCATGGCAGCGCCGGTGACACCAATGACAAGGGCCGGGAAAGGATTGAAGCTGGCTCTGTAGCTGGGTGGCTCGGCAATGCTGATAGACCGTGCTGGTCCTACGACAGCTATTGCAGAAGCTGCCAGCCAACGCCGTACACGCCTAGACTCCATTCCCATCCCAACGAGACCGGCAAACCAAAACATGACCTTGACGACGGTGGACATTGGGTAGGGCAGACGGCGAAATAGTGAATCTACGTACCGCAATGCCAATGTGCTGTACCTGCTTTGTTGTGTAAGGATCACCCTGTTTCGCCCCAAACCTCTCCATCCAGGTGTTGGTGATTCCATAAATAAATATAACGGTGGATTCCACGAATTCTGCGGAAATGGTGTTACCTATTGGCGAAATGTTCCATGCCCACCCCATCTCCGAGTGTGAACCCAAGAAGCGAGCAAACGTAAAGAGTCCATAACACCAAAATATTCCACCCTCTGGGATAGGAGGGTCAGGGAGACATGACAAAAAATAAAAAAATTGCATCTTTTTCTTACTGATGAGATGGGCGAGACACCCATTGATGTAACTGTCGCGACAGCCACCGGTGTAGATAACAACACCGGACACGACCATTCCAAATGCAGCAAATACGAGGGACCTCTCGAGGGTGGCGTATGCGGCCTGTGCGATGCGGCGGGGCAAACTTGAAGGTTGTTTAGGAAGAGGGGTGTGCGTGACTACGAGATCGCGAAGTGTGTCGTCAGAATGCCTTGAAGATTGGGGGGAGCCGGGGTGAAAACCGACGTGCTCGGAGAGGGCAGAATGGTGATGTGCGTGGGAGGACGATGGTTTGATGTCATCGTACTCTTCGGGGTCTTCTGAGACGAGGCCGGAATACTCTGACGGAGAGGGACACGTGTTTTGGTGGCCTAAAACGACTGAACGCCAAAACTGGCTCAAGGTGAGTTTGAAAGGAGCTCTGCAGAAAGTATAGAGACGAGTGAGAAACGCGGCAATCTCGACTGCGGATAAAATTAGGCTGAGGAGCAAAACCAGGTAGCCGTGGGCAGAATGAGTCGATCCTTCGTACCTAACAAGGGAAGGGTGAGGGGGGTGGTAGATTACGGTAAGAATCGCTTACATATCAGGAGTCAGTTTCCTGTAGAGACTGCTGGTAGCACAGCCGAGGGCGGAGAGGGCGTAGAATGAGAGCAGTGCTAAGCCATGACAGGAATGTTTAGCAGAGCGGAGGGCGATTCCTGGACATCACGCTGGGATGCGAGTGGGCGAGGGAGAAAAGGAAGAAGCATACCGGCGGGGAGTGCGATGAAGAATGCGAGGGACATGAAGAGAGCATGAAGTGCGATAAGAACAGGGTAACGTGGGATGTTGGGGTCATGATCTTCTATGTCTATGGACCAATACGATGGGGGAGTGGG
This sequence comes from Rubroboletus pulcherrimus, assembly GCA_038091165.1. Lineage (NCBI taxonomy): Eukaryota > Fungi > Basidiomycota > Agaricomycetes > Boletales > Boletaceae > Rubroboletus > Rubroboletus pulcherrimus. Next base: position 1,238 of record JBBPNY010000904.1, on the reverse strand, counting down.
GAGATGCCACTGGAGAATCTCGGTTTCATTTATTTCGGACATAGGCTGGGCAGAGTGCATGTGCATGTGGGCGTCGTCGCGGACATGAATGGCGGGAGTACGGATGGACGGGGCGGGGGAGGCATGTGCGGATAGGGAGGCGAGGAGGAAGAGGGGGAGAAGAGCGAGGACCGCTGCGGAGGGTCGCATGTCTGGAGGGCGCAGGGCGGGCGGTGCGAGAAACAAAGAGGGCGGGCGACTTTATGAAGGGGGATGATGAGCAGAGTGACGTCAGCAGCCAAACAATCTAGACACCGGCTGCCGACCGATCTTGGCGGGATTTGTGAGCAAATAAATAGTCTGACAAATTGGCCGGATCATCGATCATCGATCATCGATCATGTCTGTCAAACGTCTCCCGTCATCAACGCAAGAGCGGAAGCTCATCTTCAAATTGGATTCCTTCATCTTGTCGTACTGCTGTCTCATGGTGCGCGCAGTCATTCCATCCCTCACAGACATACTCACCGCCTCCCAGTACTTTACAAACTGTATGTCTCTCCCCCACACCCTCTCTCGCCTCTCCATGCTCTCCAGATCTTGACCGAGCCAACGTCAACAATGCATACGTCTCCGGAATGAAGCAAGACCTCAACATGCAGGGAAACGACTTCAACGTTGGCACCCATCTGTTCACCTCCCCATACCCTTAGACATCTCGTTCCAGGTAGTGAATACCATGTTTACTTGTGGCTATATCATCGGAATGATACCAAGTACTGTCCTTTCACTCCGTTTCACGTTCTCCTTGACATCTGCCTCCAGACAACTTGATGCTCCAAGTCGTCCCGCCTCGAATCTGGTTTCCACTGATGCAAATACTCTGGGGCGTCCTCACTTTCTGGTATGACCCCTTGCCTCCACCTACCGATCCCCCCCCAATCACCATCATCCAGCTCCAGCGTGGTACAAAACGTTCAACAGGTCCGCCTTCTTCCCCCCATCACTCCCCCATGCTCACCACTCTCAATAGCTCTACGCAATCAGATTCCTGCAAGGCATATCAGAGGCTTCTACCTTTGTTGGTACACATTATATCCTCGGCTCGTATGTTCCTTTCCTCCACTTGAAGTACTCCAGTTGCCTTATTCAGTAGCTGGTACAAACCCGGAGAACTGGGCAAACGTTCTGGAATATTCACTAGTTCCGGGTTGGCCGGTACACTGTAAGCACTCGCACCACATCCAAACAAAGACTAA
>JBBPNY010000903.1:0-10673 GCA_038091165.1 Rubroboletus pulcherrimus | reverse complement strand
AACCTACGCTAGGAAATTTGGGCGGAGGTGTCCGCAGGCTACCCAGTGGCCATGGACGCGGTGATCGGATGTCGATTGATTCTCAACCTCCGGTCATCGTTTGTACAGAATTTGGAGGGACAAGACACTGGCATGTCACACGATGCCATGAGGTTTGCAGCCGACCCCCCTCCGACTACGCTTGTAGCTTAGGTTTATGTGAGATGCCTTACAAGCATGATACTGTATACTTTGCATCAGTTGATTCTCCATCTCCGGTCGTCCCTTTTATAAGCCGTACAGGGGGAAGACGACGCCCGTCTTTCGAAACACGCCCCTGGATTTACATATAAGAATTAGTACTCAATTAGGACTCACAAATCGTACCAAAGACTTGTCGAAAACGTTACATGACAATATGCTGCTTGACAGATCGGCGCCTAGTCACCGATGTTAATGAGGTTCTACATCTCTTGGTTGCCCGTCACGGATCGTGTACGACAGCACATATGCTCTGTCTGCTCGCGCTGCATCCGCACCTGGATCTCTGAATACCGGCGCCATGGCTCAGCGGACGGATCCGGTGTATACAGTGTATGATCATCCGCACAGACGCACTCGGCGTCACGGGCAACGTAAGCTAGTTTTTCTGGTATGTACAAAATCGTTCGACCCTTGCCAGTGGACGGTTGTGACTGAGGACGATTAAATGATTTGTTTCCCTGACCATGTCTTTTTTTTTTGAACGCTCCGGGTGACGGCGTCGTACTGGTGGATCGTCAGGATCGTGACCGAACAAGGTCTCAGGGTACGTTATTCCGTCCCTACATTCTGGCACGCGAGGTGGGGGTATCGTCCGGAGGAATTCCACGATAGGGGAGCCAGCTTGATCACAGAGTTCTCGCAAGAGGGTAGGGAATACCCAATAGGTGAGGAGAGCTATATTTAATAGGCCGACCAGTCAATATTTCAATGGTGAGAGGTGCCCCAGAACAGAGTGGATAAAGACGAAAGCGAAGCAGAAGGGTGAAATCATCAGTCCAACATGTCTCACATGAATCTCAACGCACGCTAAAAAGCGTGCTCAATGGGCGCACGACCGCAACACACGGCGCGTCGTCCGCAGTCCCACCATTTTCATCTCCATATGCCGGACGAGCAGCGACCTTGGGCTGAGGGTCATCCGACAGCTGATCATCACTTCCGTCCATTTAAACTAGTAAGTGTGTGGATATGATGAATCAGGGGGTTCGTCTCGCGTGCCAGAATGTAGGGACGGAATAACATACCCCGAGACCTTGGTCGGTGACGATCCTGTAAAATGGGCGACCGGAGATGGAAAATGCAAAGTAATCAACATCATGCTTGTAAGGCATCTCACATAAACCTAAGCTACAAGCGTAGTCGGAGGGGGGTCGGCTGCAAACCTCATGACATCGTGTGACATGCCAGTGTCTTGTCCCTCCAAATTCTGTACAAACGATGACCGGAGGTTGAGAATCAGTCGACATCCGATCACCGCGTCCATGGCCACTGGGTAGCCTGCGGACACCTCCGCCCAAATTTCCTAGCGTAGGTTCATCAAGCGAGTGTTATGCGAGAACATAGGAACGGAATACATACCCCAAGACCTTCTTCCGTGCTGATGCTGACGATGGACGTCAGTATTATGCTATCATAAGAAAATGCGAGGACATCATCTCATTATGCATGTCATAGTCGAGGTGAACGTGCATACCAGAGAAAGTAGCCCACATTACCCTTGATGAGGATGTCTGTAAGATAGATGCCATCCATCCGCTTAGCGCGGTATCCCGACAGCCAGTTACGAATACCATGCCACAACGCGAGTAGACAGAGCATACCGTCGTACACATTCTCATCCGCGTTTTTGTGCCCCACGATGGGGATCTGGTGATTGAGCGCCTCCTCCGATTCAGACCAGGTGCGAAACGTCCGATTGTGCATACCTGTCTGCATGTCATACGACGGTTGGAGACAAGGAAAAGTCTAGACGAGGTCGTCAGCGATGCAGCTTGCTGGCTTAGCTTCTGGTCTGTCGTCAGGGCGAAGTGGCCCGTCCGTGGACGGTGCGCACACGGACAAGATTCACATCCATGTTCTGCGGGAAGGGGGTCACGGTGGATCCGTCTGGTCGACTGGATTATACTCGTATGTGGGGAGGCGCTACACGACACAATCCGTTTGGGCCAAGATACCATTCGATCAACGGATTCTGTATATACTTACAGGGCGCCCATGTGAAAGATTCCATGACAGTGGCCAGCCCATTGTAAGCTCGTCTTCAAATGACCGGGTCGAGGTGATGATTACAATACATATAAAGTGTGCCGCGTTCGGTCAAAGTTTCTTGTGGTTACCAGCAGGAGTATTGTCACAGAGGTGATGCGAGTGGGCTCGGACGAGTTAGTCATCCACGGGTTGAATGCAAATCCACCCCGAGTCAGCGTTTCAGCAGGTTGAGGGTGGGAACTTCAGAAAGTCTTGGAATTGGACTTCCGGCGCGGTCCGGCGGTCCGTCGTATTCCAGCTCAGCGGTGTGACGCCCAGTCAAAAGTCGCAATTGGGTGGTCGATGCTGAACATGATTGATTGTGCCTGTGTAGGATTTTCAACCAATTTCACGTTTAGCAATGATTAGTACACAGTAAAGATCTGTAACTTTTGCATCACTACAACCAGCCACGACCAGCTGCGATCACTCATATTGGTTGCTCGTTGCTCTTCGAGGCTGTTCGACATTAAGAAAGCATCGTGTCATTGGCTTATGCACTGGGGTCGATACAGGGCAGTATGGTAGCTAAATGAATGTACTGGTAGTGTGCAGTGGGATACTATAACGAGTGTGAAGACAACGAGTGAGGTGGGCTTGGATGGACGTGACATGGATAACTTTGAAGGCGAGAGGTGGCGACGTCGATGGACACAAAAGAGACTTGGAGCTGACAGGCAGAGGAGGCGAGAATCGAGAGGAGTTTGGTCCATGGCCACTCGCCACCAGCGTCGTCTTCGTTGGCCACGGGCACCCGAGACGTGCTGGATGCCTGTTATTTTGCAGCTTTGGCGTTTGTGGATCGTTCTTCATACACCTGAAAGCAAAAAATAGATATCACACGGCAATAACAAACACAAGACGCGCGGAGAAGGCCCGGGACTTGCCTTCAAAGTTTTCTTGCTGTCGTCAGCCATGATACTACTTACTGGCAACGATCATTTGCTCTTTATCGACTTTGTAGGCAGCTCTTGTATAACAGACAAGTCCCGATTCTCTTGTTTGACTATGTCGGCACCGCCAGAGAGTTTGCGAGGGTTGTCCGACCATCCAGAATAGAATAAACTCATGAATGAGTCCACCTTCCAGCTGTCAGCACAGTACCGAAACGCAGGAAACCTAGCACGCATTGATTGAATGATATAATTGACCTCTTCACGCGTAAAGTGTGAAGCGGCTGCCAGAATTTGCATGATCATTGATGGTAAACTCGCTGGAGGTTCTTCACTTGGTTGAGTGGCCAGTAACATGAGGATGATCTCATCTTTGAGTGTGAAGGCGATATTCATGAATTCAAACAGCCGGGAGACTGAAGAGATGTCCACTGTGTCTGCTGCCGTGAGGAGGTGTTTCAGCAGTCACAGGTCCATCGTGACCATCGATGGATGTACACAAGGATCGGGGGTGTCACCGGACAAACGAAAATATGCATATGGGCCGTACACGTTCAAGATAGTGACGATGAAGCGGACGTTGTTGTGCGCACGCCAATTTTAGTTATTATTTTCAAAAATATAAAATAATAGAACCAACGATCACGATGGTTAGCGGCGAGCGCGAGCGCGCCCCACTCCCAATTGGCCTCCGACGGACTCCGACGAACTCGGCGCACTCCGGCGGACTTCGCCGGAAAATCCAATCCCCAGATGTCCTCGGGAACTTGACACTGACGCGATGGTCTGGAGAGTTCCGGTATCCTTCTCACTCTGACGATTATCTCGAACCTCGATGACCAATTACCTGACCAACCTCCGCGGTGACTGTACTCATCGCGGGAAAGCTCGGAGCTGGCCTCGCGGTCCACCTTGCAAATCTCGCTCAGACGCTCGCCCATCAAACGTACCGGATACTGTCGCTGATCTGACTATAAATTGCGCCAGCATGCCACTTGACCGAGCAGTTCAGTATCGACCACTTCGCGCTTTCTAACCAACACCAGCCATGGCCTCTACACAGCAGACATCCGCGCTCTTCAAGCCCAATATAAAGATCATTCACTTGGACTAGTGGGAGTGCGTCTCTCTTATGTTTGGTCAGAGATGCAAGTGTATTGATGGCCAAGCATGATGCTGACCTCCATCAGCACTAAGGTGGAGCATGTCCATCCCTACTCAAGTATGGACGATCCAAGTGTGAAGCTTTGAAGCCCTATCGAAGTACTGGCAGGTCGTAAGTGAACACCATTTCCAAGGAATCCTCGGTTATCATTTAAATGCCAGTCGATCGATCGAGCAGATCATTTATTCGCCTTCTCCAACAACGGACCGAGTGGATCAATAACAAGCTGATGTTGATGAGTCGTGAGGGGTTATAGCCGTGGTCTACAAATGAATATGTTATTTTCTTGAGTGATAGGTAACCACATTGCATTTGCTGCAATGTACATTGTCGATGGTAACTACGCGGATACAACATTTTGCCTGCCGCGTGCTACTTATGTTCGCCCACTTTTCGGTTTTAATGCGCTTCGGTGCCGGTGTACTTCCAAGACTTGACTGAAACACTACTGAAACACCAAATTTCAGAAACATTTTCAAATCTGGATTTCTCCCACGAAATTAGACTCCTTGTGACAGCCTGACAGGTGCATCCGCCCATTTACCCTTTTATGCCCGATGCAGTGTACAGCCATTTTTCCCTTCTTGCGGAAATTGTCTGGTCCGCATGTTGCCCGATCCCTGGGGCCTTGAACATTAATCCTGTTATATAAGGGCGTCGAATGCTACACCGGGCTCGACATGCGGCTGTCTCTAACACATTTGGTTGACGCCTGAAAAGCTTCCCACTCGAGTTGTATCAAATGGAGGCGACCTCCGCAACTGAATACTATGTCCAGACTGCAAAAATTGTCTACGTCACCCGGATTTGTCAAAGTCGTTTTCCTCTTGTCTTGACTCTGCTTGTCGCTCATGTGGATTGCTAACAGTGGTCAGCGCCATCGTTGTTTTGTATGATCACGGTCAGTATTCACTGTGCCTGTGACCCCGAGAGTGTCATTGATCGGGTGCTCAGCGCTTACATTCGATCGCGAGGTGAGCATCAGTGCCTGCTTGGTCACTCGCATGGGCTGACGATCCCACCAATCCAATTAGCTCAACCATGTCTGGGTAAGCATATGGGGTTGGTAGTCCTATTAATGATATTATGCCAATGTGACTTGTGGTAGGACCGGCCCTTTTCTTTTGGAAGTATCAGTTATCTACTGGTATGTCAAGCCACCTTGCGTTCCTGTGGGTATCATATATCGTACTCCAGATCCGCTACAGTGGTGATACACTCGCCATGTGAGTATGTAAACCCCTCCTGTTTCATGACACTACTGATATGATGGCGCTAGCTTGAATATCATTAGTAGATAATGTTTAGCCCTTTTGCTCGACTACGTTTTCTGACCTCTCTATAGCTCTCCTTGGACGGGTAGGCCGAAGTCAGCAAGTATGTGACTGTTCCGTGCTTCCGTTTTCGATAACTAATGACATGATAGTAGTGCGTTTCTATTCTCTCCTCGCCCGAGACAAACCAACGGACGCTTGAAAACGAATCACCTTGCACAGCTGTGAGTAAATGTCGATCATGTTATCCCTCCTTTCTATCTCACTTTTTCCAAGGCGAAGTCTACCTTGTTGTTCAAGTATTGCTTGGTGTTATTGTTTTGTTCCTGATCCAGCGTGTGTCCGCTGTCCTTTGCTCTTTTTGGTCATTGCTGACCCCCTTCAACTTCCAAGTGATGCTTCTAGTTCGGCTATATGCCTTGTACCAGGAATCACGAGTCATCCTTGCCCTCATGGTGTTCGGTTATGTGTGTGAAGTTGTAGCCATGTCGACCCTTTTGGGTTTCGTCGACGCAGATGCACGAAGTACGTCTGTCCGTTTCTCCTGAATCCATTATCTCCTTCCTATCCAGTCACGCTCACGAGCCCATACTTGCTCGGAAACACTAGTCACAAGCGAGCTTCTGACGGGGTTATACATTTGCGCTGACATACAAGGCCCATCGTTTTACCAATCGTATATGTTTTGGTTGCCCGTGATCGTGTACGACGGCATGCTCTGTTTACTCGCGTTGTGGCATGGCATCGGCGACCGGCTGTCTAGATACCGCGCTAAGCGGATGCATGGGTTGAATATCGCAGACGCCCTCATCAAGGGTAACGTGAGCTGCTTTGCCTGGTGCGCACGTTCTCCTTGACTATCACATGCACAGTGAGATGACATGTCCTCACATTTTCTCATGACAGCATAACACTGGCATGCATCGTCAACGTCAGCCTACAAGGTCTTGGTGTATGTCCTTCGTTCCTAAGCTCCCACATAACACTGACTCGATCAATCCGCGCTAGCCTCAATGGCAGACGGTCCAGGTGTCCGAAGGCTACCCAGCGGCGATGCAAGTAGTGATTGGATGTCGACTGATTCTCAACCTCCGGTCATCGTTTGCACGGAATTTGGAGGGACAAGACATGTCACACGATGCCATGAGGGTTGCAGCCGACCCCATGCTTGTAGCCTAGGTTTACATTAGATACCGGAAGTTTGATGTTGTACATTTTGCATGAGTTGATTCTCCATATTCGGTCGTTCCTTGTACAAGACGTAGCCTAGCAGGAAGATCGTCACGTCCGAGAATATTGAACACCAAGTTGACTGAGTGTGACCACGTTTAGTAGGCCAATAGATAGTCGTGCTCGGAGATGACATGTCCATCAAATGTGACTACCAGGAGATACTCAGAACAAGCCAGAGGACCCAGAATGTGGTCTGAATGGACCCAGCGGCGGAGACTCGCAACGAGTCATGATGAAGGCGGTAGCTATAGAAGAGGCATGTCAATGTCCGAAACGACTCAATAGCGCATCAGACTACATACCCGAGGCACCAAAGCCGCCCGACCAGGAGAAACCTCCCAGGGTTGAGCTCGAGAGGCAGTGGAAGTTGCACATTGGATTGGCGGCCTGCTATGTGCTCGCTCTTCAGAGTACCTACGGGGCTGGAGCTGGTACATAAAAGTTAAAGCACCACATCGACGGCAAAATACCGTATTGCCACGCTTCATACTAGCCATTCGAAGCAGCACGGCAAAGGTCGTTTACCAAGGGGGACCAGCTGGGTGGGATCGGGACCGAGGATCATGTTCCGAAGAAAAAAGTTATACAAAATTTCGACAACATTCGATTCGAATTACATGAGCGGCCTCGAGAGTACGTGCAACGACACGGATATGATGCAAGTGTGTGAAAGTTTATCCTGTATGTAGGTGAGTGACGCAGGGAAAAAGAGTGCAAGTAACCAGGTATCTGTAAAGGTCGTCGAGAGAATGAGTCCGAATACCAAATAAAATGTACATATCGTACTATGCTGTTTCCGAGTCATCGAGCCACGAAGCACTGCAGAGTCTCCGGCACAGCGGCCAGGAGGTGCGCGTTGGTGATTCCTCTGGGAAATCACCAATCGTTCGAGTGAGCGCTTGAACGACAAACAGTGCTCCCGAGTTCACTGGTAGTCGGGGTGTCAATTTGACCCACGTCCAGATCCACTACCGTAAGGATCTGCGTGCTTCTAGGGGGTGGAGTAGTGAAGTCGTCGTCACCTTGGGAACTCCCTGGCTCGGGTGGGAGCTCTTCGTCGGGGGATTTCAGCAAAACTCGGTAAAGGTAGGTGACGACAACAACCAAATTGCAAACGATTAAGAATGCTCCCAGCTAGGCAAACTTTGATCAGCAACGCACAAGGAGGTCAAGGAGGCGGCCATACCTGCAGGTTGGCAAGAATATCTTGGACACTCTGGACAGTTTCCAATTGAGCGATAGAATGTGCCAATGAAAAAACACACAGGAACCTGCTGGCTAGGAATAGGGACAGGATCATCCTGCGCTGTCGTCGGGGAAGCCTGACTCGCCAAAGAAGCTTAAGTGAAAATATCACAGTCATGGCATCCGCCGCACAGTTAGCTGGCAGAAAAATATATCAGTGGCTCGGCGCTTGTTTACTTTATCGCACAATTATCGCACTCTTCCTTTTCCTACCTCATTTCCTCCCATCGTCTCGTCGTTTTTTTTCTCCCCACAGCTCCCCACACTCGCACTAGATCTGCTCTCTCGGGGACCGAGGGCAATCCCCTCGTACGTCGGGGTGGATACCCCGGTCCCAGGGGTGCTTGATGATGGTGCTGCGTTTCACCCTGAATCATGGTGGGCCGTTGCTTAACTCTCCTGGAAACTCATATAACTTCTCGTGGTTGCAAGGAGGGTCCATGTTTGTTTGAATGATGGTTTCACATCCCCGGGATGAAGACAAGAAAGGAGAACCAAAAGTGATACACACGTGACCGCGATGAGTGCTGAAGCGCTGAGGCCCGAATACCCTCCAATGGCTTCCCCGGATGTGCTCTATTGATTTCACCGATCCGATGATCTGGTGTCGTGTGAAGATGGTGGAGAGCGGACAGCTATGCAAGCTCACTGCCATCTCATGTCTGTGGGACTTAACGTATACTTGATGAACCCACTGGCAGTAACCGCCCAACGTCACTTAGCAAAATACATATCACGCCACTGTAAAGGGTTGATTCAAAAATGGATGGGCTTGTTAAATACCTATGCCAACAGCACAGGTATGTTCAATGTTGCACCGGGCTATAAGGCTATAAAGCTCGGACCACAGATAGACGGCTGTCTCTGACGCCTTTGGTTGACGCCTGAAAAGCTTCCCACTCGAGTATCCAGCGTCGTATCCCACATGGAGGCAGTTTCCGCAGCTGAGTATATCCACACTGCAAACATTGTCTATGTTACCCAGCTTTGTCAAAGTCATTATCTTTTTGCTCAGACTCTACACGTCGCTCACGAGGATTGCTTAACAGCGGCTAGTGGGATCGTTGTTTTGTATGATCACGGTAAGTATTCACTCTGCTTGTGATCATAAGAGTATCATCGATCAGGTATTCAGTCCTCACGTTCGATCGCGAGGTAAGCATCAGTACTTACTTGGTGACTCGCGTGGGCCAACGATCCCACTAATTAGGTCGATCATGTCTGGGTAAGCACACAGGTTGGTACTCCTGTTGATATCATGCCAATGTGGCTTGTGGTAGAACCACCCCTTTTCTTTTGGAAGTATCAGCTATCTACTCGTATGTCAAGCCATCTTTCTGTCTGTTGTGGTAATCATACGTCATGCTCCAGATCCGCTACATTGGCAATGCAACCGCCATGTGAGCTTGTAAACCACTCGTGTTTCATGACACCACTAAATACGGGGGCTCTAGCTTGAATACCATTAGTAGGGGATGTTTACCCCCTTTGCCAGACTATGTTTACTGAACTTTCTATAGCTTTCCTTGAACCGGTAGTCCGAACTCAGCGAGTATGTGCCTTTCGAGTCGTAAACTAGCTCCCATTTTTCATACTGATGACATGATAGTAGTGCGTTTCTATTCTGTCCTTGCCCAAGACTAACTAATGTATGGTTCGAAATGAACAACCCTGAATAGCTGTGAGTAAATATCAATTACCTCATCCCTCCCTTTCATCTCATTTTTTTTCCAAGGTGAAGTCTACTTCTTTGTCCAATCGTGGCTCGGTGTCTCCGTACTTTTCCTGATCCAGCGTGTGCTCAACGTCCTTGTCTCCCTCTGTTCATTGTTGACCCCCTTCAAGTGATGCTTCAGGTTCGATTATATGCCTTGTACCGAGGATCGAAGGTTATTACCGCACTCATGATTGTCGGTTACCTGTGTGAAATTGCAGCCATGTCGACCATCATGGGTCTCCTTGATGCATATGCAATCAGTACGTTTCTGCGTTTCCCTCAGCCATTTATCTCCTTTTATACATTTACCATGATGAACCCATTGCTACCTGTTCGGAAATATAGTCTCGAATCAGCTTCTGACGGGGTTATACATCTGTGCCGTCGTACGAGGCCTATCGTCTTTCCAATGGTATTTCCTTTGGTTGCCTGTGATCGTGTACGACGGCATCCTGTGTCTACTGGCGTTGTGGTATGGCATCAGTAAATGGATGTCTCAGAGACACTGCGCCGAGCGGACAGGTGGGATGTATATTACAGACGCCCTCATCAAGGGTAATACGGGCTACTTTTTCTGGTACGCACTATCAGCTTCGCCTATTTCTCGACAACGGCACTGACATGACATGGCACTGGCACCCTCTACGTCCCCCGTTTCTGTTCGCCATTAACGTATGATAGTGTCGTAATGGCGTGCACCATTAATATCATCATAGGCCATTATCTTGGGGTATTTATTATGTTCACACACTCTCTACAACAAAGATTCATTTCATGAAACTTGCACTAGATTCCATGGACACAGATTTCCGAGGCATTTCCAGCGCTGACGGAAGCAGTGATTGGATGTCGATTGATTCTCAACCTCCGATCAT
>JBBPNY010000902.1:0-10686 GCA_038091165.1 Rubroboletus pulcherrimus | reverse complement strand
CACCGTATGCAGCGAGCAGAGTTCCGGCGTGGAACCTGGACAAGCGAAGGACAGCAACCGGGCTTGATACCGTATGTCCAACGGACGGGAGCTCTCCCTGTCAAAGGCGAGAGTGACGACAAGGGCGTTGATCCGTTGATCGACGCGCAAGGATCAATAGAAGCAGAAGCAGGAGGCGACCGATCAAACGCGAGAGCGCCAGGGTTTGATGGGAACTAGATATTACGCAGTATGGCATAGATCAAGGTTAGAGTTTACATGAAAAGAAGCGGTCCTTATATAGTACTGGGTAGCCGGCTTATGTAACTGGGATGTATACTGGAATACTAAGATATAACGAGAGATATATCTTTGAAGAGGAATAAGTCCTGGTAATACTACCGATAGGGACCGATCACGGAATCTATAGTGAGAGATGAAAGATGCCGATCATGAATGGCTGTGAATGATCAGCGTTAATATACATACTGGTAGCGAGATGAAATGAGTCTGATCAGTGATCGGCAGTAGTATGGGGAAACGAGAACAAGGACCGAATAGGTCCCGAGATAACTGGGTCCGGGATCTCGGTGTCAGTAAGGATAGACTCCGAGAGTGGGGTCTCTGGGAAAGAGTCCCAGTCTACTGGGATTGGGAAGCTGTCCCAATCTAGCATATCACCCCAGACGTAGTCGAGGGTTGGATCGAAAGGAAACGTAGGGAGTGTAGGAGGTTCCGAGGGACTGCGAGAGCCATACGAGCAGAGGGATTCGGTGGAGGAAGAAAATGAGTTAGCCGGGGAGTGTACTGTAACACAACTCCCCTGTGTCTCGTTTCACATCTTTAGGTAGTACTCCGCTATCTCATCTTATCACTCACAACCTTTGCCGCTTCTCTTGCCATCAGTCGTGTCCCTCGTGTCATCCCGCGGCTTCTGCCGCTTCCCCTAGCATTTGCTTATTTATTCACTGTTCAATCCTCAGCTCGGCTTCCTACTTGTGCCAGCTCCCTGTACTCGCCTCGCCCCAGTCATTACCTTACGGTCTGGTCCCTTTCTGGCTTGTTCCAGCCTTTATCGTCATCATACGTCATTGATCGTCCCTGTTGCATCATAGGTCTAGACTTGCTTAGTCATTAGGGCATAGGGTTATGTAGTTGGTATATAGTCAATAGTATAGCGCTTGTACGTTCCCTAGCTTTGGAATTCCACTTTTACACCTCAAATCCTAGCCTTCGGGTTAGCTCTTGGTTGTTGTGTGTTTTAGCATTGGTCCTTTCCCTTGGTCCTTTCAATTATGACTCAGATGACTCCGATACAATGGGAAAAGAAGCACTCCCTAAGGATTTTACCGGAAAGGTGGAAGATGCAAACTGGTGGCTAAACGCTATCAGAGCTTACAAGGATATAAAAAAGATAAAATGACGGAACATGAGGCCATCACAGTTGTCCTAGCCCATACGGGAGAAGGGCAAGGAAGGGTCTTCGCTGAAGGTCATTATACCAAGCTGGCCACCAAACCTGACAAGAAGTGGTCTATGTTCAAGGAGGAGTTTAAAAGTGCCTTCACCTCTAGAGACAAAGCGGAGAATGCCCGATGACAACTAAAGTCCATCAAGATGGATAAAGCTATGGCCACTGCCCTCAAAAACTACAATACTAGGTTCACCTTAATGGTTGGCCTCTTAGGAATGACCGAAGAAGAAAATGTTCCTGTTCTCTGGGACTACTATGCCACTTGGATCTCTTGCGAGGACCCGAACCAAAAACTCTCAAAGAATGGCAGACAAATGCCAGTCGACAAGTCCAGAACCATGAATGACTCCACGATCTCAAGAGAGGAACTTACCAAACCACTTGATGAGACCCTAATGCCATGGATGTAGACCAAATCCATTTATCGGGACCAGAACGAGCACACCACAACCAAGAGAAGCGTTGCTACAGTACATTTGCCACAAAGTAGGGTGTATGAGCCAGAAACATCTGGGACACCCCCAATATCGACCATTGAATTCGTCATCACCTTCCCCACCTCTCCGTCCCAGTTGAAATCCAGAGCGAGTCCAAACCATCCAGACCATCCAGAATCAACCCCCCAACGAATTAGACTCCTATATCTCAGGATTGTCAAAATCTACCAAACACGATGAAATCCTCCACACCCTCAAAATGAGTTATGATGAAGATGCCGCAGAACCCCATGCTATGGAAAATGTTGAACAGATCTGTCAAGTAAAAACTATGGATTTTTAAACAGGAGACTTGTGACAACATCAAGTTCTCCTACCCTACCCACTGTAATAGTACCTTGTGAAGAGAAATCAATATTTGTCCCCCTTTCTCTTTCCCCTGTGGGAGGTAAAAAAGTTGTATCAACCCTAGCCCTGGTCAATTGTGGGATAACCACCTGTTTCATTGATTACTCCTTTGCTAAAAGGAACCACCTTCATCTCATTCCCCTCTCCCGACCCCGCCAAGCTTATAACGCCAATGGAACCGAAAATCAGATGGGAGAAATCTAATATAAAGTCAAACTCTGTTACAACCCAACCTACCCCCACGTACGGCCTTATGTTTGTCCATACTTCTCCCTTCGACCTTCCCCTTCTCCTACCACGTTCTCCGTCTCCTATGCAGCTCTGATACGTTAGATCCCCGTTACTTGTACAATACCTATGGTTCCTTCCTTTGTCCGTCACTCACAGAACCACACTCCCCTTCCCTTATCCATCATCGTGTTTCAGCTCCACATTTCATCGTACCTACCGGTTTCCTAGGTTATCCCCTTATAGGATACTTAGGCCTCGTAGTACGTCTAGTTACTGCTATCGTGACTCACAGCATGGTCTGTGCGTCCCATATACCCGTATATAAACCCCTTGGTGTAGTACTAGCTCCCCAGCTAGTTCTATGCAATATACCGTGTATCTTCTGGCATACACAGAATCCTTCCTAAAGTCTCCGGGCTACTTCTGAGTGCCTGCTACTAGTATCTCAGTACGCTTCACCTTGGTCCAGAACCTACGGTGCGGTAAGTGTCGTAACAAACTCCACAACTGGGTGAATGACAACGAAGAAGATCGTGACTTTCTCATCCTCTCCAGTGGTAAACACCAGAATATAATCTTAGGAATGTCATGGCTTGCTGAGCACAATCCTGTCATTGATTGGGCTACCCGAAAAGTAACAGTCTCCTCTCAGACAATCCCACGAAAGTAAAGCGGTCTCGAAGCCCTTGGACACCAATATCTTCTGTGATATCTCCGGAATGATGTCAACAATAAACTCGCCAAGCTTTGGATCCAAAGATTCCAGAAACTCCCAGAGCAAGTTTGAAAAGTCACACTCTCCACGACCTTGGCCTAAGAAGCCTCACGTCTGAGAACCGAAATACTGGAGAAATATAAACAATTTTCTGATGTTTTCACTAAGGAAGAAAACACTGAACTACCCCCTCCATGATCATTCAACCACAAAATCCGCCTACTTCCTAGTTGTGTCCCAAAATGAGCGTCAAATTACTCTCTCAATCCCAAGGAACTCACAGCTTGTGAAAAGTTTGTTAAAGAAAATCTCGCCAATGGCAAAATCCAACCTTCCAAGTCCCCTCAGGCTGCACCCTTCTTCTTTGTGCAAAAGAAAGATGGAAAGCTTTGTCCATGTCAGGACTACTGATACATCAATAGCCATACCATAAAGAACGCCTACCCCCTCCCTCGAATCAACGATCTCCGTGACAAACTCAAAGGATCTTCCATCTATACAAAGCTGGATGTTCGCTGGGGGTATAACAACATCCAGATCAAACCCGAGGATCGATGGAAGGCCGCCTTTGTCACTCCATTTGGACTTTATGAGCCCACTGTCATGTTCTTTGGGCTCTGCAACTCTCCTGCCACCTTTCAGGCCTACATGGACGACGCCTTTGCTGACTTCATTGCCAAAGGGTGGTTAGTTGTCTATATGGACAATGTGCTCATCCACTCCTCTGATGAAATTACTCACCACGAACGAACCCTCAAGGTACTCCAGCACTTTTGAGAACAACATCTCTACCTCAAACCAGAGAAGTGTCACTTTGACCTTGCCAAGGTCAAGTACCTAGCTCTCATCATATCCCATGACTGTATCAAAATGGACCCCACAAAACTCTCTGCTATCGAGGACTGGCACCCACCAGAAAATGTTTCAAAGCTCTGTTCCTTCCTAGGCTTCTGCAACTTTTATCGGATGTTCATCCCCACCTTCTCTGATATCACACGTCTTCTCCATGACCTTACCTGCAAAGGTGCCCTTTGGCAATGGAGTACCAACCAAGAGTGAGCATTTTGCACCCTTAAAAATGCATATTTGAAACAACCACTTCTTCATACCCCTGATCCTACGAAGCCTTTCTTTGTTATGACCAACGCCTCCCTCACTGCTGCAGGCGGAATACTCATGCAGAAAGATGGCAACGGTGATCTCCACCCTTGCTCTTATATCTCTAAATCCTTTGGGCAGGCCAAACGGAACTATGACATCTATGACCGGGAACTCCTTGCTGTCATTCACAGACTGGAAGAATGGCATCACTACCTTCGTGGTACTGGTCTTCCAGTCACCATTCTTACTGACCACAAGAACCTCCTCTACTTTAAGCAACCATGCAAGCTCTCTTCCCGGCATGCTTGTTGGCAAATGTTTTTACAGGATTATGACCTTATCTTCACTCACCTCCCCGGATCCCAGATGGGACCTGCTGACGCTCTCTCTTGGAGGGATATGGTCGATACCTCCAACAACAATGCCACCCTCCAGCTTCTTCCCGACTCTCTTTTCTTCCATTTACTCGACCTTGCTATCATCGATAAAATTGCCAACTCATCTAAAGCTGACCCCTTGGTTGTCAATACTCTTACTGCCATGTCTCTTGGTACCAGTCTTCTTCCCCGAGCGCAGCCCGACGATTGATCGTACGATGGCATTAACCTCACCTTCCAGGGGCGCTTGTACATTCCCGATGACTGCCGAGCTCCCCTCGTGTCCTCCATCCATAATGCCCCTCATGGGGGCCATGCCGGTGCCGCATGGACCCTCGCACTCCTCTTCCACAACTATTGGTGGCCGGGCATGTCTACTTTCATCTGCCATTACATCGCCGGCTGTGCAATCTGTCAACAACATAAGGTGAACACTCACCCCACTCGTCCCCCTCTTACCCCGGTCCCCACCACCGCTACCTGTTACAGTACGGTCCCTGGCCACTTCATTTTCCTTGTCCACCATATCCCCTTGCTCCTATTGCTCGCACAGCCTGTCGGAACCCCCCTCACTTCCCACGCTCCCCTTTGACCCCGCCCTGGATTATACCTGGGGCGATACGCTTGACTGGGATAGTTTCCCTATCCCCTTAGACGAGGACTCCCTCACGGAGTCTTTACCCTCGGAGTCAATCCCTATTGACACCAAGATCCCAGACCCTTTCATCTCGGGCCCTGTTCGGGCTCTCTTTGCCTTTCCCCATATTAATGCCGATCATTGATCGGTCCCTTTTCATTTCGCTCTCTTTTCATTTCGGCCTCATTATCCTTATTAACGCCGATCCTATAGATTCCGTGATCGGTGCCTATCGGTAGTTATACTTGGACTTATTCCTCCTCGAGATATCTCTCTCGTTATATCTCTAGTATTCCAGTATACATCACAGTTACATAAGCCGGCTACCCAGTACTATATAAGGCCTGCTTTTCATGTAACTCTAACCTTAATCTACGCCTACCTGCGTAATATCTAGTTCCCATCAAACCCTGGCGCTCTTGTGTTTGATCGGCCGTCTCGTGCTTCTGCTTCTATTGCTTCTCGCGTGTCGATCAACGGATCAACGCCCTCGTCGCCGTTACTCTTGCCTTTGATAGGGAGAGCCCCTGTCCATTGGACATACGGTATCAAGCCTGGTTTCTGTCCTTCACCTGTCCAGGTTCCACGCCGGAACTCTGCTTGTTGCATACAGTGCCAGCCCGGTTTCTGCAACTCGTCCGAAGCATACGGTATCAAGCCCAGTTGCTGCTTCATCGTCCAAAGCATACGGTATCAAGCCCAGTTGCTGCTTCATTGTTCATAGCATACGGTATCAAGCCCGGTTGCTGCTACATCGCTCTTGACGGAGCTAGGTGTTATGCACTCGCGTAACACTACCTACCCATTCCAGCACCTTACCATGGATCTCATTTCGGGCCTCCCCTCCATCGGCCCCCTTGACACTGTTCTGGTTGTGGTGGACCACGGCCTTACCTGGGGGGTGCTTTTCATCCCATGTTCCAAAACAGTATCAGCCGCCGACATTGCCTCCCTATTCTACAAACACGTCTTTCGCCAATTTGAACTCCATGATCACATCATATCTGACCGAGGCCCCCAGTTCACCTCCACCTTCACCCTCAAACTCTCTCACCTTCTCCACTATGATGTTGCCCTGTCCACTGCCTACCACCCCCAAACTGACAGAGAAACTGAATGAGTCAACCAAGAGCTCGAAAAATACCCCCGACATCTTGAACATATATAAGACCGCCCATAACCTCTGAATTCCCCATGTCCAAACCCAGTGAAACCTCCCCCTTCGGAATCGTCTTCATCCCCACCTCTGATATTGCTCACACACTCAGCTACACCTTGTCCCAACTTGCCTGGCTCCATAGAACGTTCAGCATCTCCACGGTCAAAGGTCTCACCGAAGCCCTCCACCACCCCCACACCCACCAGTGTTTCTGCCTGTATTACGACTGTCCTTGGCACTACAAATTCTGATGGTTGTCTTCCTCCCCACTCCTCCCTCTGACTCCACATTACAAGTTCCCGAAATACCTCCTGTCAACATCCATCGCTTTGGGTTCATAGCCTGCTGACTTGTATTCATCGCTGTCCTCCAATCCCTCACCTTCGATGCATTCCTTACCTCCCATAGGACTCTTCACTTCTCCACCATCCTACTCCGTTTTATCAATGCATACTGGCTGTTACACGAATCCGTAACAAACTCAAACCAGTGGTATTCTGGCGAAGTCCTCTATTGGCTTGAGGAACGAGTGTTGAAGGGGTCGGGTCTTCAACACGTATCAACAGATGGGAATGGGAACCCCAATGAGGACAGAGCCGGATACTCGAGAGTAGTGACCGGCTGAGGTCTTGTGCACTAGCCTTCTCCCTCTGAAGTGCCTACACAATCCTGGTGTATGTGTGGGACCGACCACACAGCAGTTCCGCATATGGAATGGCCCTTCACTGGGAGGACGAGCGTGCTGGCTCCCAACGGGTGGTACTATGTCAGGGGGATGGTACCGTTCCTGAGCAAGGCCTAGGCGTGGAGGTTATAGATTAACCTCGGCTAGGACTGATCGCTAGACACGTGTAATGATGAAGCAAGAAGCTTTGATGATAGAAGCGAAGGGCAATCAAGCTTCGCAGCAAATCGAGGATGTCACAGAGAAAGGCATAGATCAAGATTAAAGAAGAGAAGTGTTACAGCTGAGTCTGAACTTAAATACTAATCTAGGTAGTTTAGGGGAGGCTCCTACTACCTATATTAGAATGGCACTAATTGGGCGAGATCTGATCAGGATCGAGATCTTTCAGGGGTGAGGGGAACATGAGGCATCACGTAAGTAGGGCGATGTCAAAGTGAGCTGTGTCCATATGTGAAATGAAAGGAATTGAAAATGTACATAAAAGGATCCATGGAGTTTCCCTGGGAAGTCCCTGGGGAGTCCCTTCCTTACAGTTCAGCGTAGTCCATGTTAATGAACTTGTCCCAGAGGTCCTCAGGCATGAGGTCCTTATGTCCAAGGTTACAGAGTTCGTTGAGTAGCTCCCTTCCAAGGGAACAGGTGAGTGTGTGGCTGTCATTGGAAGGAAAAGAGGTGGGGGTGGACGTAACTGTAACACCAGTGGGTCTACCTCCACCAGACATTCTTCACCCAGAATGATCGTCAATATGGAACCAGCCCTCATGATTCCTCCCTCTCCGAATCCCTTTCATCCCTTAGGAGTGAACTACTGGACCTCCTATATGTATTATGCCGGTTTCACTAGGGTTGTCAACGAGATCCCTCCCCCACAGATTGCCCACATCATTAGACCCCTCCTCCAAGTGGCTACCCAAGCAGAATGGATTGGCTATCTCACTGACACGACTACATTCCCCAATCCTCCCATACACCTGCAGGTGGTCGTTAATGACTGCCCCACTGATCAATCCTCTGCCTCTGCCTCTCCCGTTCCTATCCCCAATCCATCCATTCGGACCTCTGCCTCTGTCCAGGAATCCTACACCACCTACCCCAGACCCCCTACTCCCTTTCCAGAACCTCCTTCCCACGTATTCAGCCCTGCAAGCTTGACTCCGGAAAGAGGCAAAAATCAGTCACCAACCACCACCGTTACCTCAGAAGCGGAGTCTAGAGACTCCTTCAAGACCCCCTTCTCAGAAATCTCAAACACATCCCCAATCCCTTCCCCAATCTCTCACTATCCCCGACCTATGGATGAAGCTGCCGCCCCTCTGTCCCAACAACGGACACTCCATTCACAAGCATGCATTACCCGTACCTCTCAACACCTTGCCCAGGTGCTCGGCACCACCATCACCACCATCCAACAACCCTACCCAGTTATCTCCCCCACCACCAATCAACTGGTTTGCTTTGGATGTGGCAAACCAGGACACTTTCGACCCACTTGCCCCACCACTCACTGCCCCTTCTGTAACCGCCTTGCCCCTGGACATCCTGTTCTTCGCTGCCCCCAATGACGCTGCTCTCTCTGCAATTGCAGAGGCCATACTCTCAGATGTTGCCCTCAGGCAACCGGGACCCATCCCGGTGGGGGATGGGATGAGTGGAACCCCAACGACCAATACGACTACGAAGTCAATGGAGGGGACCAGTCAGGACCTGAGGTCTGATTATGGTATGTTTGTCTGCGATACTGTGTATTCGCCTTACGAGGGGGGTATTGTTACAACCCAACCCACCATCCTTACTGCGTACGATTCCATGTTCTTGTCCATTCCTCTGCTTAGTCTCCTTCCTATGCCTCACTCCTATTCGGTTTCTCCTATGTCACTTTGATATGTTACTCTTCATCTCTGTACCATACTGCCAGTTCCCTTCCTTCCATTATTCATGGAACTGCACTGCCCTTCCACGATTCCCCTCCACGTTTCACCTTAATGTTTCACTGTACTTACCAGTTTCCTCAGATATCCCCTTAAAGGATATTCAAGCCTTGTAGTATGACTTGTCTACTCTATCACTGCACACAGCATGGTCTGTGCACAGTCCTGTAACATATATAAACCCCTTGCCATAGCACTAGCCTCTCAGCTAGTTCTATGCAATATACAGCATATCTTCTGGCGTATCGGAATTTCTCACTAAGTCTTCTGGCTACTTAAGAGTGCCAGCTACTAGTTCTTGTATCCTTTACCTACAGTCCAGAACCTACGGTGCTGTAGCATCATAACAGCCGCCGACCTAGCTGACAAGATGTTGCAGATGTTGAAAGACACCAAATGTAACATTATTGAAGCTCAGAACTGAACAAAGGTTCAGGCTGATAAGCACCACTCCGAGGCCCCCACATACACAATTGGGGATAAGGTTTGGTTAGCCACAGACAATCTCTGCTTGACGTGGCAGTCCAAGAAGTTATCCAAGAAGTGGCTTGGTCCCTTCTCTATCACAAAATTAGTGGGTAGTAACGCAGTTGAGCTGAAACTCCCATGCACTATGAAAATTCACCCCATCATGAACATCTCACAGGTCAAGCCCTATATGGAAAGGCTTCCTGGTCAAATGATAGACCAGCTGGAACCCGTTCATGTTACAGAGGATCATGAAGGCAAATTCAAAGTTGACTATATTGTCAACTGCCGAAAGAAGGGACACAGTATTGAATACTTGGTCCATTGGGCTAGATGCCCTGAATCTGAATGCACTTGGGAGTCTAAGTCTCACCTCATAAACATGCAGGACACTCTAGACCACTTCCATGAGCACAACCCTCATGTTAATATTCGAAACATGTTCACCGACGATTTCTGTTACGACGCTACCACACCATAGGTTCTGAACCAGGGTGAAGCATACTAAGATACTAGTAGCAGGCACTCCAAAGTAGCCTGAAGACTTAGAAAGGGTTCTGTATACACCAGAAGATACGCGGTATATTGCGTAGAACTAGCTGGGGAGCTAGTACTACAACAAGGGGTTTATATAGGTTTACACAAGGGTGCACAGACCATGCTGTGAGTAACGATGGTGGTAAGTAAATGTACTACAAGGCCAGAATACCCCGAAAGGGAATAGTCTAGGAAACTGGTAAGTACGATGAAACATGTAAGTGAAACACAATGATGGGTAGAGGAGGGGCAGTGTGGTTCTGTAAGTGATGGACAAGAAGGAACCGTAGATATGGTACAAGTAACGGGGACCTAACGTATCAGAGCTGCATTGGGGACAGAGAATGTGGAAGGGAAAGGGGAAGGTCAAAGGGAGAGGTATGGACAAAGATAAAGCTGTACATGGGGGTGGGTTGGGTTGTAACAATAGCCCCCTTGTAGGGCGAATACACCGGATCGCAAATGAACGCACCATAATTAATGTTCTGGGCCGGATTGGTCGCCCCTGTTGACCTCATAGTCATATTGATTGTCGGAGTTCCACTCA